>LAPY01000653.1:128993-146440 GCA_000970635.1 Eragrostis tef
CGGGGGCTGGCGGAGGCGGTGTGGGGGCGGGGGGCTCCTCGTCAGAGGGCTTCCGCCGGAACGGGTTGTCCACGGAGAAGAGGGAGCGAATGGCGTCGGCGCCGGAGGCGGGGTCCTTGTGCTTCTTCGCCATCTGCGGCGGCGGCGGCTGGTCGGGGGATGCGGTTTGCGGCGCGGCCTTGTCAAGGGACTTCCCCTTTTTTGCGTCTCGGAATAGACGTGGGCTGGAACAGATGAAGGCATTCTCAACCGTCCGATGAAACAGTAACGGACATTATTCGTCCGCGTTCAACACATGGCCCGCGGCGACGGCCCCATGTTGAGCGAGCCGTGACAACAGGCAGGGGACAAGGGGTTGGCTAGGGTTTAGTGCTTTTCTTCCTCTGGAGCGCCGCCATTGCCGTCCGGAGCGGAGCAGAGGAGAAGATGGAGGAGACTAGCCGCGCCGACGGTCGGAACCCGAACCAGCTCCGGCCCTTCTCCTGCACGCGCAACCCGCTCAACCGCGCCCACGGCTCCGCGCGGTGGTCGCAGGGCGACACCGTCGTGCTGGCCGCCGTGTACGGGCCCAAGCCGGGGACAAGGAAGGGGGAGAACCCCGAGAAGGCCTCCATCGAGGTCGTATGGAAGCCCAAGACCGGCCAAATTGGTACCCACTTCACCTCCTTTCTGATTCACTTCACTACTGTTTGCTGCTGCTGCTCTGCTTGCGTGGGCATTGGCGATCAAGAGGGCGCCTAGGGCTTACATTGTCAATTGCCACTGAGTAACTGTGTCAACTGAAATGGCGAGTTGTTTACAGGAAGGCAAGAGAAGGAGTACGAGATGACGCTGAAGAAAACGTTGCAGAGCATCTGCTTGCTTACGGTTCATCCAAACACCACTACCTCCGTCGTGCTTCAGGTAACACCGCCGTGCAATACTTCTATGCACATTTTCTCTATGCCAATTCCATCATGCTTGTAGGCTGTTGTACTTAGCATGTGTAATGAAGTGCTTCCATTCTTTCCAATTCTATCATTAGTGGCTGCACGAGTGCAGCCCACTTGGCATCCGTATGTGTGGGAGTTCAGACATACATATGTGTTTGTGCAATGGTGGGGGACTAATGATTAGTTAATAGCTTTGGAAAACATACGAATGCTTACTAGGATGTTAAGAATATTCAACAGAATCACCACATTTTCAGCTTATGATAGTGTTTGAAATGTGTTGCCTGTAAATAGGCCTGCAATTGTTTCTGCTACAAGTTTGCTTAATGCTTCATGACTGCCCCTTTTGTAGTGCATCACCAGCTATCTACCATATGTTGGCTAAGCCTTTGTGTCATGTTAGATGCCACTAAATCTGTTGCTTAACTGGTTATACCTGTTCTTTTGCAGGTCGTGGGTGATGATGGTTCTGTATCTTTCCACCGTAACATGGCATTAACATTGTGTCTACTTTATGTAGGTTGCATTTTTTAGCTTGCACTCATGTTAAAGGTTTCAGACATTGTGCTAGTGCCTTAAAAGTTAGATGGATGTCTGGATTGGACTATTGAAGTTTCTGTCTGGTTCTGAATAACTCATTAGGTGATCACTGCCTTGACATTTAGAGTTAGTAGTAACTCATGAGCAGAACCTTCTTTATTATATTCCTGCGTTGAAATCATTTGTTGTCGTAAGATCATGTGCATTATGAAAAGTCAGAAATACAAAATACTTTTCATCTTCCTGATTTCAATGAAGGATAGTCCTTGTCTCCTTGACAGTGTTTAGCTTCTTCCATGCGCAATCAATGCTTCGTGCGCTGCCCTTGCATGTGCTAATATCCCCTTGAAACATCTTGCTGGTAAGTTGAGTATTTTTATGTATGTTGTCCGTCTGCACCATGTAACACACAAGTTTGTATCTGCTGCAGTTGCAATCAGCTGTGGGGTGATGGAGGACGGTGCAGTGATTTTAGACACGAGCAAGGCAGAAGAGGAGGTAGAAATTGGTTCTTTTCCCATTGCCGTTCAGAATGCAGTTTTGCAGTGCTGCTTTGTCCTTATATGCTATACAAATTCCCTTGATTGCCAATGAAATGATGTTTTCATTTTTTAGTTCCTGAGTGACCTGAAGGCTTTGCCACAATTTTGGTTCCACATATGTGGGTTTGATCCATTTTGAGTCGTTGGAGCAGCATATTTTCAGTCCCCTAACCTAACTCTATATGGAAGCAAACTTTTGGAGGAATATTTTCAGTACCATAAGGAACTAACTAACAGTCCTTTTGTCACAACCTGCAGCAATTGAAATCCTTTGCTCATTTGGTGTTTCCCAATGCACGCAAGTCTGCCGATTCGAAGGAATCAAAACAGAAAGACGAGAATTTTGGGCGAGGATTGATAACTTCGATCACCCATGGAGTGATGTCTGGTATGGTTTACTATTGTTCTTTCTTTTCAAACATTATTACGGGAGATTCTCGACTTGTCATCCTGATTACCGATGTACCATGTTTTTGTCATCAGAGGACGATTACTTCAACTGCATAGAGAGGGGTCTTGCCGCCTCATCACGAATCTCGGATTTTATGAGGAATACTTTTCAGAAGGATGCATCCGAGGCGGCTTGAGCCCCAGCATTCGTAGGTGTGGTAGAATGCAATGATTTGGTGGATGCTCATGTTGGAACATATCAGTATGCAGCATGGCGTCTTTAACTTGGTGATGAAAATGTTGGGGCTCGACTTGTTTGTGGACGGATTGTCCCCCCTCCTCCTCCTTTCGAAATGAGCATTCCCCTTTCCATTAACTTGTAACAGGAAATAATCTTACTAGCTCTCGAGTCTTTATGTTGTCCCCCTCCTTCTTCTGTGCTGCAACTGTTAGGTCGCCGTAAGGTTCAAGCGGTTGAAATGGACCGGGTTGGTGGTGTTAACTGAACTTTTTGAGCAAGTTTATGGTGGGTCACGGCCCCTGTGAGGCTGTGACGGTATATTTGTAGATATAGATGAGGTGATACGTTTGTCACGGTCGTGTTGTGGCGTCGGTTGGTGATGCCAGAATCATTGAAGAGCTTAACAACCAGGAAAGAAGACACTGGTTGTTGTTGTTGTTGAGAGGCTGGCGATCATGTGTTGCTACCTAACCGGCCATACTACCTGGTGACGGCAGGCAAGCTGGACGGAGCTCGGTGTGGCAACAACAACAAAATGCAACATGTATGGCCGCACCTGACACGCACCCGCAAACCTTTGGAGCCGGTTACCGTGTGGTTGAAATGGCCGACGTGCCGAAATGACCGCACAAGTCGGCGTCGGTGGGCGGGCGCATCTGCTGAGCCGGGAATCGGAAGCTTCCTAAACTCGTCGGCCGAGGAGCGGAGACAGTAACCGCAGAGGGAGTCTTCCTCCTTGCGGCGCGGTCGTCTCGCTTCTCTCGGCCAAACGACTCGGGCCTCTTTCTTTTGATTGCTTTGCTATATACCTTGCCTCGGTTCGGCTCGGGTCTCCCCACCTTCCTCCTACCGTCTCCTTCCTCCTGCCGCCCACCCAGATCTCCTTCACTCTTTCCCGGCGCCGCCCTCACACCCCTAACAAGCTAATCCGAGGATCCACTCCCCCGCGCGGCCAGGGCAGGGCAGTGCAGCCATGGCGTTCGATGCCTTCACCGACAAGAACGCCGTCTTCCGCCGCCTCAAGGCCAAGCCCGAGAACAAGGTAACCACCCCTGCCCCATGTTTCTCCTCCAGCCCAGATCCGCATGCCTCTCTTCTTCCCAGATCTCACTCTCCCCCAACCCGCAGATGTGCTTCGACTGCAGCGCCAAGAACCCAACCTGGGCGTCGGTCACCTACGGCATCTTCCTTTGCCTCGACTGCTCCGCCGTCCACCGCAGCCTCGGCGTACACATCACCTTCGTCAGGTAACTCATAGTACCTACCTACCTACCTCCTCACCCACCCAATGGGGATCCAGATCTCGTTGCTTCGGTCCCAGATCCCTTGCTGCATCGCGCTGCGAATGCCCACGCTTTGCAAATTGCAATAGTGATCCATTTGCTACTGCTTACGCATCAGCGTAGCAACTAAAGCACGCAACTAGCTGCTGAATCAGGTACAACACAAACAATCTGTTGGTGCCTAATAATAGCCATTCAGCCGTCCTACTGCCTAATTTGGAGCTAGTTTGCCATTCCTATGTAAGAGGAACAATCGCCTGGCCCATATGCTGTATTCATAACCTTTCCATCTAGGTGAAAGCTTTTATGTTCCCGCCATGTAACCAATTGAAAGAGAGAAAAAGTTTAACGGTTACATCGTTTCATGTACCCTATCTCCGTAGGGTCCACTCTGTATGATTATCCCAAAGCTCCTTTGGGTTTCCTGCTAATCATTCACATTTCTCTCTTAGCTATCGAGTCTGCAAAATGCGTTGTCTATGGTGCATACGGCATTCTGTTATATTCAGTAGCTCTTACACTAACTGAATAATATTTATCTTTTGTAGGTCAACAAACCTAGATTCATGGACTCCCGAGCAACTGAAAATGATGGCCTATGGAGGCAACAGCCGGGCACATGCTTTCTTCAAACAGCATGGATGGAGTGACGGCAGTAGCAAAGTTGAGGCAAAGTATACATCAAGAGCTGCTGAATTGTACAGGCAGATTCTTGCAAAGGAGGTTGCTAAGAGTTCACCTACCGATAATGCCTTGCCGGCGTCACCTGTCGCCGAGCAACCGAATCCATCCAATGACTTCCCTGAGTTCAAGCTTTCCGATCCACCAGCAGAGAATTCTAATGGGAAGCAGGAACCTAATTCGCCCAAAGCACCTCCCCGTTCTCCAAAAGCCCCTACGCATCCTACTTTTGTCAGTTCTGTGAAGAAGCCCATTGTTGGTGCAAAGAAGGTTGGAGGCAAGACTGGAGGTCTTGGTGTCCGAAAGCTTACCACCAAGGTAATACTGCATATGAATGGGGCTACTCTGTCTTCTCAATTACTACCCAATTAGATAGCGATTCCAAGAAATAACTGTTGCTATTTTTCATTTATACTGCAGCCCAACGAAAGCCTCTATGACCAGAAACCTGAAGAGCCAAAACCTGCTGCTCCATCCTTGACTGCTTCAGCCCCAAAAAGCACTCCGTCATTGCACTCACGTTTCGAATACTTGGATGATGAGCCATCAGCTAATGCAAGAACTGGAGGAAGTAATGTGACTAGCACTGGCCATGTTGCTGCACCAAAAACATCAGACTTCTTTCAAGAGTATGGGATGGGTAACGGATTCCAAAAGAAATCAAGCACCTCAAAAACTCAGGTAAAAGCTGGGCTGATGTTGATACTAAATTTGTACTAAAATTGGCCGAGTTGCATGAAATTATTGCGGTATCTGTCGTTGACATTGGTAAACTTGGCATCTATGCAAACTGGTATTTTGCTCCACTGGGCCTATCTCGATCGAAGAAAACCAATGCCTTGCCATTTGCATGCTGATCCCTAGAAATTTGTTGGCCTTTGATGCCTCTGCTCTTAGCATCCATTATATCGTGATATTGCATAAGCTTATTCTTCTAGTTGGAGACCGCAAAAAAAAAAAATTCTTTGCTTGTATCATGTCTATTTGTTAGCACAAACTGGTTTGTTTAGCTATCGTATTTAGTTGCTAGCTGAGCAGTTTTATTCTTGCTTGATTCTTTATCGTACATTTTCTGTACTAGTAAGCAACTATCTCACCATGCAATTAATGTGCTGAATTTCTAGCTGTTTTGTTGCATATGCTGACTTGTGATGTGTTACAATGTGTGCTGATATAGATTCAAGAAACTGACGAAGCAAGGAAGAAATTCTCTAATGCAAAGGCAATTTCATCATCCCAATTTTTTGGTACGCAAAACAGAGAAGAGAAAGAGGCTCAATTATCCCTTCAAAAGTTTGCGGTGCGTTCACTTTTGCATCACAGTCCTATATTAATCCAAGTTGAACTAAACTACTCCCTTGCAATATTCATGCCTGGTATTTGGAACAATATTCTAAAACTCATCTGTTGTGGTACAGGGTTCTTCATCCATTTCAAGTGCTGATCTTTTTGGTCGTCAAGCAAGCAGTTCTGATCTGGATTTAAGTGCTGCAGATCTTATCAACAGAATATCCTTCCAGGTAGCTTTTGTCTTGGATATTTCACTTATAGCAGCCAGCCTTTTGGAATTTGTTTTGAGGCCCTGTTAGATTAGACAGTTCAAACATTATGAAGAGAAGTTGTGCGAAAATTGTGTAAAGTGACAGTCTTATTTCCTGCCGTGGTTTTGTAGGCTACCCAGGATCTGTCTTCACTCAAGGACATCGCCGGAGAGACTGGAAAGAAGCTGACATCTTTGGCGTCCAATTTCATCAGCGATCTCGACAGAATGCTTTGAATGGGTGACTGGACCAAGACTGTCATCATTTCCCCCCGACCTGCACCATTATACTCTTCCATCTGCGGTTCATCTCAGACCATTCAAAGCATTTCTTGCACAGATCTGTAGAGGATAGTAGAGGATTCTTATTATGCGCTTGTATTTTGACCATTGTTTTGAAACCTGTGGTGTCCACATGAAGATATTTTCATTTGTTCCTTCACAATGGTGAAGGATACTCATACGTTAAAGTTACCTTGTATCTTGAAAAAGAAATCTTACCATCCTGTGCCCACGGTGTATGGAACCGAATTTGGTGTTTTCACTTTGATGATGCTGTAACTAAAGTTCCTAGAAATTGTTACTACGAAGTTAATTTGGCACATGTGTCAGGAATGGCGGTAACTTGTTGGCTGGGCCCGCTTGTTCCGTGTTTGCTTATGCAATACGGCTTGTGAAGGCACACAGACTTGGCCAACAGCATGACAACGCTGACTAAAATTTGCGGCTGGCGTTGGTGCACCATTGGCAGATGCACGCACTTGCTTGTTTTCTTCTCAGCCGCCCAAAATGCTCCGGCAGTTGTTGGTCAGACAAGTTGCACAAACCATGCCGTGACTGGAACCTTTTTGTTTTGGAACCTCCAGATTCAGTATTGTTCTGATCGCATTCCGTTGAAAACAGTTTATTTTATGCTTCTAAGCATTTGTGTTGTTTACTGTCACTTTCATTTTCAGGTTGATACTTGCAATTTAAGTGAGTTGCCCATTGGACAATGGAAGGGTCGATGGCAGCAGATTCTAACCATTTGAAAGATGAATCTTGCACAAAGCAAATTCTCCTCTTCCTTGTGGCTTTTGTTTGTTTAAGCTGAAAACTGTCCTCTTTTCTTGTCGTGGCATGTTAGATTAATTTGAATGACGGAAGCATCTAGGGCCGTGCTAAGTGCAATTCAACGCAGCAGTCTGTCCTAGTTTAATTTCTATGCCGTCTAAGCTTTGGAGGATCCATTGGTTAATACTTCAAAAAAATTGTATCATTGTCCAAGTCAGCTAGTCCTTGTGGACGTTCTGAAACATGCAATGCAGTTCTGAGACAGCAGCAACTAGAACGAAAATATGGTGATAATGGCGAGCGAGAAACGAGTGATGCATCATATGCCATGGATGCAAATACAGTGAAGAGGAGCAATCATTGACACGGTATGTCAGTGGAGAGATAAGTGGTGAACATTTGCAAGACCACATGTTATCTTATCAGGAAGGAAGATCATATCACACGAACCAGTTCCCGTACAGATCACGGCAATCATCTGTCTGATATACACACTGACTCTAGGAGGAGTACAAATGAGGAAACGCCAAGCGGGCGGCGAGCCCCAACAAAGCAGCCGTACCCACGGTACTTGTTGTCCTGTTGCTCACACACGGATCACATCACATGGTGACCACGCAACACGCAGATCAATACGCGTCCGTCCTTGTGGGGGTGATTGGTTTGATGACTGTGCCTAGGATTGGGATGAGACGAAGATGCGGATCTGCTCCAGGAACGTGACGTCCTGCGGCCGATCCTTGCGGCGGATGTAGCCGTCGGCCACCGCGTGCGAGTACTCCGGGTACCCCTTCTCCCCGATGCGGCGCCAGAGCTCGTCGGCGTACCCCCGGTGCGCGTAGTAGGCGACGGCGTCGACCTGGGCGCCCTCGGCGAGGAGCACGGAGATGGGGAGGCGCTCGTAGTGCGCGCGGGAGATCCCTTCCAGCTCGTCTAGCCGCGCCAGGCCGCGCGGCGTGACGGCGTAGAGCTCCCCGGCGACGCGGTGGCCGGAGCCGGGCAGGTTGAGGAGGAAGGGCACGCGGTACGGCCCGCACACCAGCGGCAGGGGGCGGCGGGCGTCGACCTGGGCGCCCTCGGCGAGGAGCACGGAGATGGGGAGGCGCTCGTAGTGCGCGCGGGAGATCCCTTCCAGCTCGTCTAGCCGCGCCAGGCCGCGCGGCGTGACGGCGTAGAGCTCCCCGGCGACGCGGTGGCCGGAGCCGGGCAGGTTGAGGAGGAAGGGCACGCGGTACGGCCCGCACACCAGCGGCAGGCGCGGCGCCGTGGTGGCCGCGCCCACGAAGGTCGCGTCCCCCGCGCGGGTCAGCTCCTGCAGCAGCGTGTGGTTGGAGAACCCGCGCTTCAGCGTGCCGTACGTGAACACCAGCGTCCGCTGCTTTGCCGGCTGCTGCTGCTCCTCCGAGACGAGCCGGTTTTTGGTTGGTCTGGTTGTGTTTTGGTTGGTGTGTGTTTGCTCGCTGCCGCGGTAACGGGATTTATAAAGCGAGCTGGGCCTGGGAGGTGGGCCCGGATCGCCAATAGCCTGCCATCATCGACCGCCGTCCCTTTCAGCTCGCGGCATCGGTTTCTGCTCGTGGAAGGCAACTTGCACCGGAGTATAGGTCCAGCAGCTTCAGCTTGTGTGTGTTTGTGGGTGCTTTTCCAAGTTCCAGCTGAGCAAGCAAAGTGCCTCGCTGTTTTTCTTGCTTCAAAAGCCAAAACATGTGTCCTCATATGTGTGCTGAAACTTTGCAAAACCCGACGAATATGAATAACCGTGCCGTAAGAGCTAATCACGTTCAACTGACCCGGCATTTTGGCACCCTTTTTTTTTTTCTTCACTTTCTGACCTGAGCTGTATTGCCCCTTGGGAAGCTGAAGCTTCTCAGAAGGAGTGTCTCGCAGCCCATCAGTCCACTGCGTGCCCTTGCAGCCCACTGAAGCCCAAACACATGGACCGATTTGGACGACCCCACCCGCGCCGCCGCGGCCTTCCTACCCGTGCCTTCTTCCTCCGCCGCCGCCGCCGAGAGCGAGAGAGAGGTCAGAGGAATGCCCGGCGGCCGAAAGCGCCCCCCACCTCCGTTCCTCGGTTTCTCCCGCTTCGCTCGCTCCCTCCTCTTCTCCGCCATCGCTGCCTCCTCCGCCCCCGCCTCTTCGAAACCGCGACCCCTCCCCGACGCTTCAGCCGCCCCCGAAACCCCTCGAGGTACGATCGACTCTGCACTTCCCGACACAGGTAATAATATCCCTGCCGAATCGAGCCGATTAACTCCTCTTGTCCTCACCAGACGACATGACACGGCCGCCGTCCAAGCGCGCCAAGAGGGCCGAGCCTTCCAGCGACGAGGAGCGCAGCAGCAGCGAGAGCGAGGACGAGAGCTTTAGCAATAGCGACAGTGACGGCGAGGAAGAGGACCAGACTTCGGAGGAGGTGAGCACCTACATGGTTTTTGGCCACTTCCTACTAGGAATTGTACTGCTTATGATGAATTGCTGTAACGTTTGTTGTTTCACCTTCGGATTGTCACTGTACTTTATAGCTCGAGACGGTGCAAGCGGACTTCGCCTTCTTTGACCCCAAGCCAAGCGACTTCCATGGCGTCAAGCTGCTGCTCAAGACGTACCTCGACTCCAAGCCCTGGGACCTCACCGGCTTTGTCGACCTCATCCTTGCGCAGACCACGGTGGGCACAGTCGTCAAGCTGGCCGATGACGAGGACGAGGAGCAAGGGGAAGGAAATGGCAATGACAAGGCCAATACCAGTAGCAATGACGATGAAGATCTGTTTGGTCTCATCAGCGTGCTTAATTTGGGACGTTACGCTGTAAGCACAATCTAATCTTGTCAATAAACGAGGTGTTCAAATTCTGGTTGTTGGCCTCCTCGTACTAGGATTTTTTTTTCCACTTATGATTAATTGCTGCAACACTTTTTTTGCTCTTCGAATTGGGACTGTGTTTGCAGCTCGAGACAGTGCAAGCGGACTTCGCCTTCTTCGACCCCAAGCCAAGCGACTTCCATGGTGTCAAACTGCTGCTCAAGACGTACCTCGACTCCAAGCCCTGGGACCTCACGGGCTTCGTCGACCTCATCCTTGCACAGACCACCGTGGGCACGGTCGTCAAGTTGGCCGATGACGAGGAGGAGGAGGAGGAAGGGAAAGGAAATGGCAATGACAAGGCCAATACCAGTAGCAAAGACGATGAAGATCTATTTGGTCTCATCAGCGTGCTTAACTTGGGACGATATGGTGTATGCAAACTCAACTGTCAATAAACTAGATGTTCACATTTGGTTTATGATTGGGACTCAATTACTTACTGATGATGATTTGCAGGAGCAACGCTGCATCAAGGATCTTAAGGAGTATCTACTCTCTGTTTGCTCTGACAAGGATACCAAGAAGAAGCTCAAGCCTCTGCTGGAAGAGAATGCCTCTAGCGTCGGTCTGTTGGTGTGTCGCCGCTTTGTGAATTTCCCGTATGAACTAGTGCCTAAGCTCTATGACTCACTCTTTGACGAGGTCTCCTGGGCAACAGAAGATGAGGTGGATTTTCTGTTCTCAAACAACTTCTTTTCTGTCTATTTTACTCGGATAATGAATACGCAACTCTTTCTGCACTGTTGAAGCCAACACAAGAACTCCGGGACTCATTCCGATTCAAGCAGTACCTTCTACTCGTCAGGATCATGGAGGTGGGAGTTATGATTTGCTTCCATTTATATTTCTTGCCAGACTGTCATCCATTGATCTTACCATAACTTAAAGTGGAACATTTTGTTGCTTAGTGCCATAATTAAGATTCAAGAGTAATATCACATTATCACCCTATATAAGAACATGCCTTGCCTATTTTGCCATAACGTTTTTTTCCTTTGTTTCTGTGCGAGCAGAGGAAAACTCCTGTAAAACACAAATCCAAAAACAGCAAAGATGAAGATGAACCTGTTATCTATCCAAAATTGGAGGATGAAATCTTTCGTGAGGTATTGAAGCTGGCTATTCAGATGTTCGTTTATATTCCTGTCTTTTTTGCTAACAAATCGTTCTTTGACTTCTTTCTCAGCTTAGCTCATGGTCATTCACTTTCCCAATACGCACTGAACAGTCAACTCAGCAGGAGGTTAGTTACATTTATCTGCCTAATGCTTTATGATATCTTGAAATGTGGTTCTCTTGTGCGTGTGGTACATATGTTACCTTTTATACTGCATAAGAACTCACATCCCATCTCATGTCAAGTACCAGTAGCCGAAGCCACATTCATGTCGAGTAGGCACTTTTGTTTCATTATCTTGATTATGAGGCTGATGATTTGTAGTAATATGCTGTTCCCAGAGTCTGTATTTGAAAAAACTGATGTTCATAACAGTTCATGGTAAACTTGTAGTTTTATCCTGATCAAAATTTTCTGGCCGCACATGCAGATGAAGAATTACAAAGAGATGGGTTTGGTGATGGCCATTAAAGCCGAAGCTATTCCTAAGTTCAAGAAGAAGCTGGAGGCTTTGGTATCAGAATAGTAGTCATTGTGGGCATAGGTGCCCAATGTGGAATTTTGCTGCTGTCCACATGGTGTTGATTTTTCTTGTTGCGAGCGCCCTAGGAAGTGCAATTGCGAGTGTGGCTGCAAAATGCAAACAGACTATCATTTCCGTAGATGAAGTTATGTTGATTTGCAAGTAGGAATTACTGTTGAACCTCCAATATTTCATAGTAATATGATGATGTTTCAAAGGTTCCGTGATTCTTTTAAGATGACATTCTGTTTCAGTCCATCATGGAGTATTCTGTTTGATCCATCATCCATTGATTTTAACATCAGTTCTTGAACAAGCTGCTGAGATGTGAGGCAGAAAGAAAAAGGGGACAACGCGTGGATTTAAACAAGCTGCTGCTAGCACTAGGCACGTAGTTCGAGGCCACTGGACGACTAGCACACCAGTGGCAATGGCGATGCACACCGAGTACTGCTCTGGAAAAATTGTTAGCAATGAAATGCATATTTGCAAACTCTTTATGACAAAAGAGTTTGCAAATAAGTATCTGTAATTCCGAGAAATCAATATTATCACAGGACAGGTGTTCTGGCTTTTCCATGTCGTCCGGGTCGCACGAAAGGGTTTGCTTCCATGAACATGCTCTTCACGAAACATAGGTGCATAAATTCTCAACCAACGACTGAACGTAAAATGATCCAAAACAATTGTTTAACATCACTAAATAATGGACCATACGTATGACAAACTGTAGTTCAACCCGTCACAAAGCAATCAAATTTCGAACAAAGGGCTACACAGGCAAATTAATCCAGTTTCTGATCAACGGTTAGGTGAATTGGCTTCCCAAGTAGATATTACCTTATTCAAAGGGTTGGATCAGCTCATTTCATGGTATTTCCTAGGCTAAAACTGTTTGCACCAACAGTTTGCAAATATCCACATCGAACGTAAACAACAGAAGTCACACGCAACACATCTTCTCAAAAGTATTAGCAGGGAGTGATATAAAAAATATTCTAGCTTCAAACAGAAGCCCAATGGAAAACCTTTCAATCACAAGTTCTTGAATGCAGACTCATGATGCTGCTTCGTGGGTGTAAGCCTCGCCAACAATGCCTTGTTTGAGAAGTGCTCAGCATCAACAAAGTAGAAGTTCCCATCAGCCTTAAAAGTGACGAAAGGTCTGTTCGTTTCAGGAGGCCTAATATCGGCAAACTTGACTGTCTTTTTGAGGGGAGTAGCTAGCCATGACATCATCTCAGCCTCAAAGCTATCTGAACCTGGCCGCCACCTGAGCTTGTGAATGTATGGGCTCACGAACCAGTGCAAGGCAGCAGTAGTAGTGGCACTGAGGAAAATGACAGTAGATGCAACTGCCCCCTTGAGGATCACATTCATATCAGGGGAGGTCATGAATGTTATCACTGGCCCTAGCGACACGGATAGACAGCAGGTGGACAGAGAGAGAAGCTTCACTTTCTTTATGGTTGATGATATTGGTCCTTCATAAACTAGGCTATCGTCTTTGTCATCCTCCTTGATCTGCTTTGGTTTTGGCCCAATGCTTATCTTGGTGCCAGTGGCATCAGTTTGTTTCACAGCAGCAGCTTGTGAAGCGCATCTTGTCTGACCATACAAGCATGCAACCAGACCAAAGTTGTCTTGCTTTGCAGGATAATTAGGCTTGCAAGTTGAGAAATGCCTCCACATAATACATTGAGGAACCTGGATATCTGCAGAAAAAGGAGAATAGGCACATTTCAGTATGGTATATAGCAATGCCTCCAACGCGCAAAATAATACCGAGACATTCAGGTAGATGGTCAGCGTAGCTACACATTATACCTCAAAAATAATATCAGAACTCCAGAGACTTAACAAAGTATATAATGGGAAACTGCAGCTAGCGTATTGAACTGCCAATTAACAAAGCTACAAAATGAAATCACATAGAGCAAGTGAATCTCATAGCACAGCCAACAGACATTCAAAGTAAGAGCAGGGATATGGGAGCCCAAATTTGGTCATTTACTAATCCTTTCGTGGCAGAAGTGATTCTTTTTGAAGGTTTATAACATACAGTCAGATGATCAGTGAAGCTACTCATTATGGCTTTAATCAGAAAAGCAGAGACTTAACACAATACATAATAGGAAACTGCAGTTTGCGTATCAAATTGCCAATATTATTACTAAAGCTGCAAAATGCAATCACATGACGCAAGCGGATCTCATAGCACAGTCAACAGACATTAGGAGTTAAATCGAAGATTTCAACCTAAGAGCTGCGGAGCCAAAAATTAACACAACTTAACCTTACAACAATGGAACGGGAAAATCGTTAAATGCCATTGATAGATCTTTTGGTGGTAAAAAAAGATCTGTTCGATGGTTTTTAACCAAAAATGGAATGGCAAGTAACTGCACCCTACTGAGCCCCGAGATCAGAGCAAATTTACTTTGCAATATTTCACCATGTACCGTAGCCAGTTAATACTCGGACTTCGAATCCAATATTTACAAGACCAGCAGCACTAAAAGAGCATACGGTTATATACCACGGAAAGACCTTTTGGTGGTATAAAAGTGGTGATCGGTTCGATGTTTTTTAACCAGTTTTACCAATTGCGATTTCCCGAAAGCAATGGCAAGTATGTGTGCGATGTTTCACTATTTATCCTAACAATTGCCAGCTAAGCACAACTCAGATTTCGCGTCCAATCCGTACGAAGATCAACAGCAATAAAAGTACACAATTCTCGGAAGAAATGAAACTAAATGGCATATGCTTCGCTACTCTGATCATATTTCGTCGCGCTCATAGCTCAGATGTCACCATTTTTGGATCGAAAAATTAACACACAAGGCAACCACGGGGAGATTAGAGTGATGGAGAGGCGGAGAGGAACCTGTGACTCGGGAGAAGGCGGGCGAAGGCGAGGCGGGGTGCCCCACGGTGAAGTGGCGGAGGAGGATCCCACGGAGAGGGGCCGCGGATCGGAGCCTTGACGTCGCCATGGTCTCCGATCCGGGAGGGGGATTAGCTAGGGTTTTCGCGCGGCGTAGGGATGGAAAGCAGCTGGGGATGGTGCAGTGACCAATCAAGACGATGAGCCAAGCGGGCTGGGCCTTCCTCCAACGGGCCAAATGGGCTTCAAATTCGATCCCAACAATTCGAGTCGGTTAGTGTCAATAGCAAGCCGTCTGAGCCCGCTGGCTTCAGTTTGTTTCATAGCAGCAGCTTGTGAAGCCCATCTTGTCTGACCATACAAGCATGCAACCAGACCAAAGTTGTCTTGCTTTGCAGGATAACTAGGCTTCCAAGTTGACAAATGCCTCCACATAATACATTGAGGAACCTGGATATCTGCAGAAAAAGGAGAACGGGCACATTTCAGTATGGTATATAGTAATGCCTCCAACGCGCAAAATAACACTGAGACATTCAGTTAGATGGCCAGCATAGCTACACATTATATCTCGAAAATAATATCAGAAATCCAGAGACTTAACACAATATATAATGGGAAACTGCAGCCAGGGTATCGAACTGCCAATTAATAAAGCTACAAAATGAAATCACAGAGCAAGTGAATCTCATAGCACAGTCAACAGACATTGGTAGATAAATCCAAAGATTTCAAAGTAAGAGCAGAGATGTGGGAGCCCAAAATTGATCATATACCAATCCTTTCGTTGGGGACGTGATTCTTTTTTAAGGTTTATAACATACAGTCAGATGATCAGTGAAGCTACTCATTATGGCTCTAATCAGAAAAGTAGACTTCACAAAATACATAATGGGAAACTTGTCAGGACCGGAATTGTGCATCAACGCCGATGTAAGCGGGACCAGCGGCGCGCGAGGAATGCGGCAACAGCAGCAGGAAGCTCGGCGCCGTGATTTCAGTTCAGTTAGGATATTTCAGTTCGATTAGGATTTCTGTTGACGGGCCTTGTGAGCTATAAACAAGGACCGATAGCTTGGGGAATAATCATCTTGGATTTGTTTAGGCTTAGTCTCTGTATTCTGTAACAACCCTGCCTCGGCGGTGCGGCGTCGTTCATCACGGCACCGCCGCGCCGACGAGGTCCAGGGCCAAGACCTGCTACTTCATTCAAATACAATCTCCGTCGTTCAGTGCCAACCAACTCGTACTCCTCCCCTGCTCGTGACAAAACTGCAGCTTCCATATCGAATTGCCTATATTATTAGTAAAGATGCAGAATGCAATCACATGGAGTAAGCGGATCACATAGCACAGTCAACAGACATTAGGAGTTAAATCCGAAGATTTCAATCTAAGAGCTGCGGGGCCAAAAATTAACACAACTTAACCTTGCAAAAATGGAACGGGAAAATTGGTTATATGCCATGGATAGATCTTTTGGTGGTAACAGTGGTGCTCTGTTCCATGGTTTATAACCAAAAATGGAATGGCAAGTAACTGCACCCTACTGAGCCCCGAGATCAGAGCAAATTTACTTTGCAATGTTTCACCATGTACCCTAGACAGTTAATACTCAGACTTGGAATCCAATATTTACGAAGAGCAGCAGCACTAAAAGTGCATAATTCCCAGAAGCAGTGAAACTAAAAACATACGGTTATATACCACGGAAAGACCTTTTGGTGGTATAAAGTGGTGATGTGTTCCATAGTTTTTAACCAATTTTACCAATTGCGATTTCTCCGAAGGAATGTGAAGTAACTGTGCAATGTTTCACTATGTATCCTAACAATTGCCAGTATATCACAACTAAGACTTGGCATCCAATCTGTACGAAGATCAACAGCAATAAAAGTGCATAATTATCGGAAGAAATGAAACTAAAAGGAATACGTTTCACTACTCTGATCATATTTCATCGCGCTCATAGCTCAGGCGTCACCATTTTTGGATCGAAAATTAACACACAAGCCAACCACGGGGAGATGAGAGTGATGGAGAGGCGGAGAGGAACCTGTGACTCGGGAGAAGGAGCACGGAGGCGAGGCGGGGTGCCCCACGGTGAAGTGGCGGAGGAGGATCCCACGGAGAGGGGCCGCGGATCGGAGCCTTGACGTCGCCATGGTCTCCGATCCGGGAGGGGGATTAGCTAGGGTTTTCGCGCGGCGTAGGGATGGAAATCAGCTGGTGAAGGTGCAGTGACCAATCAAGACGATGAGCCAAGCGGGCTGCCTATACTTAAACTGGGCCTTCCTCCAACAGGCCAAATGGGCTTCAAATTCGATCCCAACAAACACAATTCGAGGCGGTTCGTGTCAATAGCAAAGCGGTCTGAGCCCGACCTATCTCGCTCAGACTCGACACGGATCTGCCCAACCCGCCTCCGCACCGCCATCTCCCTCGCCGGGTCGCCGGAACCGCTTCAGGTGCGATCCGCGTATCCTCTCTCTACCACCCCTAGTATCTAAGGTTTCTCTGTCCCTGCCTCTTAACCTTGCCCCTAAACTTCTCAGGTTTTCTCCGGGGGCGCCGTTCCGGCGAGCCGAGCGGCCGGTATGAGTAGCAGCCGCAAAAACTTCCGCCGCCGCACTGACGACGACGACGACACCAACGGCGATGGGGGCAGCCGCCCTCCCACCACCGCCTCGAAGACCCAAACCGTAACCGTGCCCAAGTCCAAGTCGCCGCCGAGACGCCAGGCAGCCAGCCGCCTCAGCTTCGCCGACGACGAGGACGAGGATGACGCCGAGGAGGGTCCGTTCGCGAATCGCCGCCGCGCGACGGCTTCAGTGCGGCCCGCCCGCCC
>LAPY01000653.1:161375-182681 GCA_000970635.1 Eragrostis tef
TGCGGCGTCGGGATTGACGCCTTGGATGGAGCGATCAAAAGGGTGGCAGGTGAGAGCGAGACAACAAAATGTTGCCTTTTCTCCTCTTGACCTCGTGTTGCTAATTAACTGCTTTTATTGTTTGATTGCTGTTAGTAAATGAATCCTCGTGCAACTTTTGGACAAATTAATTGTACTGGCTCTAGAAGCAGTGCAAATTTGTAGTACCATCATCATATTGATGGAAATAGTTCCACTAGATCTCAGGATACTCTAGGACATGGATAATCTTGGGTTTATTGCACTTTAATAGCACTCTGTTTTATGTCACGAATATAGCTCAGTGCAAATGGGATTTGTGCAATGTTTATATTTCCCCAGCAAATCAGCTGGCACGGATGCTAGTTGAAGCATCCTTCCAATTAGATTTGGTTGATGCTAGATGCAGCAACCTGCGATGGCTCTGCAGACACATTTTTCTAGGAGTGTGATGCATTGAGTCGCCATGTCGGTTGCAGAATAGAACAGAAAACAACCACTTCGATACAGAATACGATGATGTATCCATGGGGTAACCCTGCCTGCAAGAAAGCTACCTGTTTTTCTGTATGGTCCATTTCAAGGCCTAGAATCACAGGCTTCCTGTTGCTGCTCATGCAAGCATGGCCCTAGAAGATGAGTGATGTACTGAAGTTAGTTTTGCTGGTAGTGATGTACTGAAGTGACTACAAACTGGAGTTAGTAATACCGTATATAAATCTTATGTTTTTTTCTATCTTCCTCTTGTCAAATGTTTATTATCTTGTTTTTTTTATAAGAAAAAATCTTAGGTGAACCAAAACATAAACTTTTACTACCTAATTCTTGTGCGTTAGGACTATCTGGTTAGGCTACTTTACATAATGTGTGGCTGAAATGAACTCTTGTGCATATTCACAAAAAAAGGGAGGGATCCCCATCATGGTAATTTCCACAGCAATATAATTTCTTATATTCGTGTATTTATCTGGATACAGCCTCTTTTTTGGGGGGTAAAATATTCGCACATGATTCTTGGCCTGATGCTCATATATTCAGAAGATGCAGGATATTGTTAACCTTTACTAGCAAATCTGCTGTGAATCTTAAGTCTTAACACGGTAACACCCATATTTCTACTTGAAAGTGTCACTTCCTAGGTCACCTTCATTGCTTTGTGTGCTCAAAAGTGTTCTGTGACTGTTCAGTTCATGTGAATTCGTTTGGTATTTAGCTTCACATGAATTATTATCCCAGTGGAAAGTCGCCTATTAGTTCTTGTGAATGTACATCCAGGCTGAAAGGCACTAAATAAACTTCAAAAGAACTTGTGCTTCTGCTTTTAACAAACCCCTTTTATATGTATACCTCATAAGAACTGGACAAGGTGTTGGTACATGAATTCAACCGTTTTTCGAGGTTCTTTGTGATGTATCTGGGTTAATGTTTTGTTGTCTTATATTGAACTTTGTAATACAATCTTTTACACCTCTTGGTGTTTTTCTGTTCCCTGTCTCTGCCAACACATTGTCAGTATGCATGCTATGTAGCAACTTCAAGCCCTTCCCCACCCTCCCTCCCTCTCAGCCATATTTCTCAATTAGGCAGTACCAGATAACCAACCATTCGACCAAGTTTCTCAGCTCAAATAAAAGATGACTCATTCTATAACAAGTTGATGTTGTTGTCATATCAAATGACTGTTCTGAATAGTTTTATGATGAGCATGGTTCTCTGAAAATTCATAATCCTCAATCACTGTCAATCTGTATTAAGCCTATTACAATGTGGTGTGTTATCCTGTAATTTCAAAAGCTCTACATGCGCACCAGTAGTAGACTCTTGGCACTGCATAATGTGATGTTTGTTTCTTGATCGGCTATGTCAATACAGTTCTCTTTGCTCAAGCACTCTGATGTGTTGGTGTGTAAAAAATTTTCATGTTATTGATAACAACAACAACACCATAGCCTTTTGTCCCAAGCTAGTTGGGGTAGGCTTTCATGTTATTGATAAATGATACTTAAAACCAACCTTTGTGGAAACAACGGGGAAAAAATGTAAGCTTGAAATCTGTGATTCAGTAAATTTCAAAATATTTAATGGTTAGTTCAGGACCATTTTTGGTTCATTCTTATGTGTTTTGACTCATCTTGAACTTGCATCTTGTAGGACCTGAACTATGATGCAGCGGAGTCAACGTACAACACGAAACATTCTGTACCAAGGTAAATAACTGGTGCACATGGCTTATGCGAACAACAATGATATAAATGCATTTTATCGTTTGAATTCTCTAAGATATCATTATTTAACAGGAGAGAATCACCCTGGAAGGTTGATGTAGAATCATCAGGAGTTCCTGCAAAGCTTAGGTTGCTTGAGCAGGAATTAATTAACCTGGAAAAGGTTGTAAATGGAGATTTATCCAGGATTCCATTGGTGATGAGAAAACAAGTGAAAAGATACCAAACTCTTGCCGGGAAAATTGACGATCTTTGCAAACGAATGGTATGCCTGCTCCTGAAATGACGTTTGCCTACTTAGCTCTGTCGAATAATCATATCTCATTCCCCAGGATACAATAAAAGATGTTCATATGAGATCCGATTTTGTTTGTGCTAAATGTTAATTATTGGTCCATACATGATTGGATAATTGGGAATATATAGTCCAAAGGTAGAGAGTTTCCTGCTTGTGTCGGATTAGTGTGCTCTTTTTGTTCAGAGTGCTAGGAGCTGCGGTCTTTGCATGACCTGTGGTCCTTGCATTTAAAATGGAAAATCTCTTTTGCCTAGTACATTTCTATTTTAGAAAAAAAATAGGTAAATTAATCTGTCCATGTTGAAGAAAAATGGCACTTTCAGGAACTGAGCCTAGCTCAGTTGGTTAAGGGTGTGGGTGTACACCGTGACCACCCTCTTTGACATGAATTTGGGTGCCTATTTCTTAATTAAAAGCCACCTGGTTCCTCCTAGGTTGCTCGAGTTTTTTTTTTTAAAAAAAAGAAATAGAAAATGGCAGTTTTTCTTCAGTAGAAATTTATGTTTCACTGAGTATTCATATTTTCCTTGATCATTGATGCTTCCAGTGCAAATGTAGTTTTATTTATCGAATCTTTTGCTATCGTAACTTAGCGGTTCTATTATTAGAAGTTTCCGATTGGTTCATAATAGTACAAGACCAGGAGCTGTCTTTCTGATATAATGCCCTATGATTTAACTACCACATCAGAAAAAACTAATCTATATGTATTTTTGTAGCAAACAAGTGACCCTTGCGATTCAACACTCAGCTCGGAGCTCAGAACACAGCGGCAAACAGAATTCTTGCTGGAAGCATTCCACCTTCAGCACCGAGCTACTGAAACAAGGCAAAAGCTCAGCGCTCTGCAAGCAGAGACTGCTAAAAGCAGCTTCGGTGATGAGCTAACATCAGAAGCTAAAATGTGCACCAGAAGAGCACTAAGTTCGATTAGGAACAACTTCAAGGAAATTCAGCGAAGCCTGGAGATTTGGCTGGCCAGAATTCTGGGAGACCTTGAGGGCATGCTGGCTAGGGATGGTGCCTCACGCATCAGGGAGTATTTTCTGTCTCCATATGCTTCGGCGGTTCGATGAGTATTGGTGTCATTGAATGGTAATCCTCACCTCACAACTATTTAGACCCCATGAACACCCTGCACATCCGTTGGCATACCCTTGGCAGTTAAAATATCGTATTCAAGTTCATGCTTAGTGGTCTTGGTGTTCTTGCAAGCTGTAACAAATTTGAAGAGAAGTGATCTATGACAATATCAAATCTACTAGTAGACATAGAAAAATAAGGGTTGCCTACAATGTCAAGTTGACACTGAATCTATTCGTGTTCTAGATCACTTCTCTTCATATTTAACAATAGTTCTGTCGAGAATTCCTAGAGGCATGGACACACCTTACATGAAATCTGCATGAACCACCGAGGGTGTTCAGTGTTTGTTGCACATCCTGTCTGCAGCTGCTCCCCTGACTAGCTGCCTCAAATCAGTTTGGACATAGACCCGGGCTTTATTTGCCTCAGCGCAGTTCATTGGTTAGAAGATGTACAGCTGTATGCCTATGATTCTGACTCACTGAGTAAACTGTATTCTTTGTTAGTTAATGATTACTGATGGAGTATGTTGTTGAGCAAAAATGAAGTCTCAGTGTCTGGTTGTTCTGCTGTTCGGTTTTCATTACTAGTTCTATGGTGCATAAAAGGGGGACAAACAATTACTCTTAGCCTGACATGAGATGTATGGCATCTTGGAAAAGAGGATTAGACATACTGATGGATGTGGATGTCTAAACATACACAAATCACAAATTGCATGGGCAGGTACCATAAACATTTCCTTTCCTGATTCCCCCCTTATCTTTCCCAGCTCCAGCTAGAAACACAAGTGCTATGCTACATAGTTATACCAGATTATATGCCCCTAGTCCCTTGCACAACAACACCAAAGCTGAACTCAGAGTCTCAGATTTACCACTCTTTATCTTTTTAAAGGTACTGAGTCTGTATCCTCTCCTTGTTCTCCTCCCACCACAGCTTCGCGTTCAGCTCTGCAAACCTCTCGCGACTGCACAACGCATACGAGCATGATCAGTAAGAAGTCATGGAGAATTTCAGGAGCTAGTAGGTAGCTGGAGGAATGAGTAGTTGAGTGGGCACGACCTGAATCTGACGCGGCGGAGTTCCCTTGTGCCGTCGGCGAGCTCCCTGACTGTGATGTACACGCCGGGCTCGTCCTGTATGACCCACTCCGTCACCTCCAGCTCGCTGGCGTTGCTGATGGACACGTCGTCCCTCGAAGATGTTGTCGTCCTCGCTGCCTCGGGTGGAGGGCTCTTGCTGCCGCCGCCGTTGTGGCGTTGCTGCTGCTGCTGGTGGTGCCAGGCGCGCTCGGAAGGGTTGGACGACGACGGCGGCGGCGGCGACATCGGGCGGAAGCTGTGCTGTCGGGCGGCGCCACCACCGTCACCGCCACCGGCGGGCGCGGGAGGAGGGGGCGGGCGCGCCACGCGGGGCTCTCTCTTGTCGAGCCCACCTGGGACTGCGAGTAAAACGATTCCCTCTGCAAACAGAAAAAGAAAAACACTGATGTTACTTCTTGGGATTTTGTCATTTTGTTGGAGGGATCATATTTTGATGCAACAACGACTGTAAAGCTGCATGGTGTCATGACATGTTGCCATCAAAAAAGAAAATGCATGGCAGAATAGGAAGGCTGATGATGTCATGTCAGCATCAACAACGTTATGTATGGGACTGGGACAGACTGAGGGTCAGTTTGGATCCTTTGCTGCTGCTTGCTTTGCTTTGTCGGGCAAGAACAAGTGTGTTTGGATGCCTTGCTGTAGTACCTTGGGGCCTGTGTTTTCTAGCTTTCCCTTGCTAAAGTGAGAGAGCAAAATCGGCTCTCCGCCAGAAGCAAGGCCAGGCTCGCAAGGCAAAGTAAGGCCAGGCGAGGCTCCCTTTTCAACCAAACTGCCCCTGAGTGAGTGACTGACCTCGCCGTCGTCGGAGCGCGGCGGGGTGGGGAGCACCTGGCGGCTGAAGCGCCGCACGTTGTACAGCTCCATGATGCGCTCGTTGTTCTCGCCCCACCACTTCTGGGCCTGCCACTTGTCGTACATCTCGCGGCTGCATCCATCCAAGATCGTGTGTCAGTCAGGTCATCAGGGGGTATTCAGAATCTTCAGATCAATGGACGAGACCACCACCTGAAACGGATGCGCTTGAGGTCGTTGCCGGCGCCGCCGGGGAGGGAGACGAAGGTGATCTGCACGCCCGGCTCTACCTGAGCCACCCACTCCCTCGCCTCGCCCTCCGCCCGGGCCGGAATGTCCCACACCGGCGTGGAGCTCGCGCTCGACGCGCCAAGGTACGTGGCCGGCGGCACTGCCATGTCGTCCTGCACCACGCCCGGCCGGTAGTATCCGCTCCGGTACAGGGACGTCGCCCGGCCCCTCGGAGGCGGCGAGCCGCCGCGCCGGTGGTGCGTGCCCTGACGGTTCGTGCCGGACAGCTTCAGCACCATGTCCTTCAGCTGCACAGTAGACACAAATCAACCCATTACATCACAACTACTGGTAGCAGAGTTCGTGGTTACAGATGCATCACAGGATAACTAGCTAGGGTGATTTCCACGCATGTTTGGCAGACAAATGGATGAATCGAGATATAGTCGCAGTTGCATGACTGCATCTCCAGTAATCATCGGCAATCAGTCACGTCGAGGTACTGCAGAAAAAAGAACTGCAAAATCCGATCCAATTTTTCACATTCCCAAGCTACGTATGGTTCATCAGTCAGTCAGAGCACCAAAGAGACAGCATCAGTGCGTCACAGACCCTAGAACTTTTGTGATGGTTAATTGGGAGGCGTTCATGAATCAACGGTGTATGTCGATGATTCAATGTGATTTTCTGCACGAGGATTCTATTCTTAATCATCACTTTATTTGGGTGCAGAAAGCATCATTGTTTCCTGAAGAAGTACAGTAGGTTTTTCTCCTGGCATTCAGGTAAAACTGACTGGTTTCCGGCAAGATTCCTTGTTTCTTCCAAGATCATACAAAGCATCTTTCCACATTTTGGTGCTAGTGCTGCCTATCAGTTTTAGAACCAAGGTTTTTGGTTCTAGAAAACGTTCAGCACAATTGACCTATACGTACATAATAACTTCTTAATCTATCATTTTGCAGTGATCTGCATTAGCCACTACTAGGTCTAGGCCAGTCTAGCTATAACATTCAACACCGCATTGCACATGAACCACTGCTGATGGCTCGTGTCAAATGTGAATGCTACACATAATGCAGCTGTTACCACTTTAGGGGTCAGTCGGTGACATTTTTCAAAGATTGCGTTGCACTCTAGATCCACTATTTGACCAGTTACGAACTATTTTTTCTTCAGTTCAGACGGTAGAATGTCCTGTTGCTCACATGAGTGGACGAAAAATTGACTACAGTTCATACTTGTGGACTTGAGGTAAATCCTTCGTTTACCATGAATCAATAAAAATGCAGATATGTGGGGGGTTCAGTTAGGGCCACTTAAAACAAGGATGGATTCTCTGACAATATTTACTTTATTCTCTTTTCTGCTACTAGAACATATATACTTCTGAACCTGCTAACTGTTTTCTCACTTGCATGCTTCATCTACAGTTCCGTTTCCCCCCTTTGATGATACCAGGCTCGTGCATCTTTTCAGGTCTGGCCTACTTTTCTAAAACTAATATAAATTGAAGATCCCAATACTTAGCTAGATTCTTGCCTTGCTTCCGGGTGCAAGCAGCAATGCAAACATCTCCATCCATCTAGAGGATCTCTTTTGCATTTGCAGGTTTGCACTGCTGCACCCCAGTCTCCCAGTCTCTCCTTTTGAGAAAGCAAGAACCCACGGTTCCTTATATCAATTTCATCTGGACATATCTATGCACTTTACTGCCCCAAAAGAGAAAGGAAATATAGAAATGGAGATGTGTAAACATGGCCATAGGAAGCTGGGGCTCAAAGAAAGCTTCTTTATCACAAAAGAACAAGGGGGTAGTCCATGGCCACACTTTGTATGAAACATTAGACAATCACAAAATATGCTGCATAAATTGCTTTCCTTTGGATCTCTCCCCAAGGAACGGAAGGAAATGACACAAAGTGAAAGGTGATCACTGATCAGTCCACAAGGCAAGCCCCACAGCCTAGTTTTGACCATCTTGTCCACTCCAGTTTGAACATCCTATAATATATCCTACAATATATTAGGAGCAGTATGTCTAGCTACACCATCTTGCATTAGTGTAGTTCAGTTAATCTTCAGGCCAACAGTTTACATGAATATCATGTCTTCAGATTTTAGCTTCAGTAATGCAAAGCCTGAATCTGCAGAAACTAAGAACCGTATGGGCCTTGCATTCTTAAACCAAGATTAACTGCTACAGAAACTGTAGCATATGGAACTGAGTTTTGCAACTACTGAACATTATTTGTTGGAAAGAAAAACAACCTACATAATTTTTTTTTGGCAAGCCTATGATTAATTAGTCAAACTGTGTGTTTCCTACTGCTGGCAATCATGAACTGATTTCAGCTTCCTTTCAAATTAACTGAAGGCGTGGTTCGAAATTCACAGTAAGCACTTTGAATTTTGAACAGGACTGATACTATGTGAACCAGTGTGGAACAACGGTCGTGAACAGGCAGGCAAAACTAAAGGCCCGCGCGCTGTGTCCTTTGAACTTAAAGAAAGGCGGGCGATCAGATCAGATTCTTCGTCAAGCATGCATACTAGTAGCATTTTAGCATATATTAACAAAAAGAGGAGAGAAAGGAAAAGAAGGAAGAGGTTGTATAGTTCCAGTGGCCGGTAAGCTTTCTTGGCTTTATTTTGCCGAAAGAGAGCGCGGTGTGTGTTGTTCTCTTTCGCTTTCTTTAATTTGCGGCAGAGCTATGCTAGCATCGATCCCTGCTCTTTAGTTTCTTCTTCTTCGCCTTTGATCCGATTAAAGAAGAAGAACAAGAAGAAGAGAAAGCAAAAGGGAAATTCTTTCTACTCCGTCGTTTGCCGTTGCTGAAGCTGGTCCAAGGTAGCAGCTAGCCTGACGATCGACAATGGTAGCTGTGGCCTCTGTCGATGCTACTGTACCGTACTCCACACTCCATCGGATCGAGTTGGGGCCCTCGGGATCGACGCCCAACAGAACAGTCTCATGCAGATGGATGGAGAAAGCAAAAGCAGCAGCTAGCCTAGCATAGCGAGGCCCCTGCTGCCATGATTCGGTCTGGACGCCGACACGCGGGCCACCGTTCCGCCGCGCGTGCACGCGTCCATGGCCGTCGATCGATCGGATGCCACCACCATGGGACCCCGGCGGGCCTCGGAAGCCGTGCTCAGGCTCTGAAGATGTCATCCATGGCTGCGGGTGCGGCAGGCCCAGGCCCCGGCCCCGGCCCCGGCCGGGGGTCCAAAGGAGAAGACATGTCGCCAGTTTTGGGGGCGCTGCCAGCGAAAGCGACGCCACGCCCACGCTGCACTGATGATGTACACTGTCTTTGCTAACGCTAATGCTAATGCTATGCCGCCCATATGCACACCGTTATCATCATACTGCTAGTTTGAAATTAATCTCTAGTACTATTGCTTTGTTCAGTTGCTCACTCTACTCACAACCGAAAATGAAACAGACAATTCAAAATGTTCAAAAATTGCGAGTGATTGAGAAATACTCCACATATCTTGCACGGACACTGACTACCTAACCAGATGATCAGCGCAGAAACCGGGTCGGCATGCACACTGACTACAGTTCTCTGAACTCAAGGTCTCAAGTACGAATACGAATATGAACGTGTGTAGTACTTCTGAATGTCATGTGTATCGTATTCCACCTACAGTAAGAATGTGCTCAGCGTACATTGCACATGCAAAAGGAGAGCACTAGTGCGATCCTAGGAATCTCGTGTTGTGAGCAGAAAATGTTCGTCATACGAGCTACTGACAGTACTGATCTACGTACGGAGCTGTCGTCGACTCCGGCGCTGGAGCAAGAAACAGAGCAAGAACAGGAGAGGAGGAACGAAGCAACCAAGATTAGATGCGAAGACAAGGACAGAAAGGGTGATGCCGTCATCTCTAGATAGGACCAGATAGATGATAGACGCACCTGGGAGGTTAGCGACTTGACGGGGTCTCTGCACGTCGGGGTGTCGCCGGCGGCTGACCGCCCGGCGTCCTCGCGGCCACCATCCTCTTTCACGCACGCGATGCAGGCCAGCATCTCCTTTTCTCTATCCCGTCGCTCTTCCTGGCTTCTGGTCTCCTTCGATTTGATCTCAGCTAGCTAGTCTTTGGTCTTCGAACAGAGCACGCACCAGTATCTTCCTATATATTCAGTCAAGAGTTGTGAGTGATGATGATCAAATGCTCTACCCAAGCCACTCTCTCTATATATAGCTGCCTTGCTGGCCAGAGAGGAGCACTCGTTTGGATCTAATATATAAGTAGTATATATATATAAGAAAAGAGTGCAAACGATGGTACTACTAGCGGTAAGGATGGATGGATGGCGTGCTTGCTTGGGCCTTGCTTGGTGTGTCCAGTGGGCTCACCGGTGCATCTCTAAGCTCGGCTGCTGCTTTAGCAGAGAAAAGAGAAGCGGTGGCAAGCAAATGTAACTGTTGCGGTAAAAGGAAAGATGACTGATGGCCCTGCAGGGTGCGTATGTATGTATACTCTGTATAGTTTATCAAAAAAATCCCGTCAAAAAAAAATATCAAAAAAAAAAGAACTACTGCTTGTATTGTATAGGCTGCCTGCGACGCGACTCTCTCCGCTTTTGTCTGTTTTCATCCACAGCCTTACTAGTAGTAGGTCTTAGCCCCAGCTACGCATGCACTTCTACTCGTATCCATTCCATTCTGATGCCGCATGCGTGCTCCAGCGTGGCATACATGCGGCGAGCAGCAGATCCATGGAGCGCTCTCTCTCCTGTTCCGGTCGGCATGCTCTGTACTACTGTTGTGTTAGCATGCAGAGCTGCAGCTGGTCCGGTCGGCCGCTAGCTGCAGTGCACCCGTGCAGGCCTGCTCTTCATTCTTTTGTCTCCCCATTCCTTCGTTCGATCTCAGAGGGTAGCCCTACACGGAGGTTTCCTTGGAGGTTTCTGAATGCTGCTAGAAATGCTTGAGTGCTCTGAATATCTTTCTTTTTTTGAAAATGGCAATCTCTAAATTCTTCGTTCTTCTTACAAAGTTTTTTTTGTCATCCAACTACGATCAAAAGGAAACAAAAGATTACATACAAAATTGCTTGACTTCAAAACCGCAAAGCCTAGTAGTATTGAATTGGCAAATAAGTATATGGCAACAATCTTCAATGGTGAGCTCATGGTCCAGGCTCACTCCATTGACTCATTGTCAACTCCCCTGAAAACAACATGCATAAGAAAATGCTCTCTCTATATGGAGCTGATTGTTTTTTCCTTAGTGGCATGACCCCAAAGTGCTCTCTCTATATGTATATTCGGAAACCGCGTGCTGGAAAAATAAAATGTTCGCGCCACTAGAACGTACAATAATGTTGAGAGAAGAGGAAGTGAGCGATGATCATGAGCAGCAGGCCGATCGTGCTGATTGGCACGCGCGTGCCAGTTGAAATTGGAGGATTAATACGAGTGCATGCATGCATGCCCTGCATGATGGCTATCACAAACTTTGACGATGGAGATGAGGCCACCACCCCATCGATCATTTGGCACTATGATTTGGACGCACAAAAGAGATAGCAAAGTCAATTACGACTCCACTTATGGTTCATGCGTGCCAATAGTTACCTTGTTCGTTCCAAGCTAGTTCGCATTCCCTCTGTACAACAGCAACTGATTATAGGCCTAAGTAAGTAGACATCAAGTGGAGCTCTCATCAGATTGATGCAACACAACGTGGAGTTCACGCCGCGCATGACTATGAAGCTAGTGCTCACATTGTTTTCATGAAGACGAAGGTATCCTTTCTCTAAATGGATTGGGTCGTGGCACTACCAGAATCCCCATTTTTCTCGAGTGCCCTGTGGAAAAGCAGCAAAGCACTCGGAAAAGGCTTTTCCGAGTGTAACACTCGGGAAAAGACATTCGAGTGACTTGCAATTCAATTTTGACTTATTTTCAAAAAATACAATTAAAGAAAATAAATTACTAAATTTAGTAAACGGATCATAGTGTAAAAATGAAAGGAAAAAAACTTTTCCCGAGTGCATAGTGACGGCACTCGGGAAAAGTCCTCCCATCGTCAAACGTTAACGTTCACCCGTTGGAAGTGGGGCATGTGATCTACCTTTCCCGAATGCCACCACTCTTGGCACTCGGGAAAAGTTATTTTTTGCCGAGTGTAAAACTTTTCCTCAGTGTCTTTTATATGACACTCGGGACCGATTAATTACACTTAGAAAAAAACCAATTTCTAGTAGTGTGGTCTGAACAATCAGGCCTCCTTTTACACGACTTCTTCTGGCTTTGGCTCATATATACGAACAATGATCGATGTCATGTAGAAAACGGCTTCGGTGAGCCGTGAAGCAAGTCAAGCGAGGCTCATACGAACAATTAGGTGGTGTTTGGATACCTTGACTAAAACTAGTCAGGTGACTAGATACTAAAATCTTTTAGTCTCTCTCTTCCTGTTTTAGATCTTTTTTGTTCTCTCTGTTTGGAACTTTAGTCCTTAAAAGTGACTAAAATTAATCTAGTCTAGTCTCTAGTCAGAGTATCTAAACACCACTTTACACTGATGGTAGAGTACCTTGGAAAGTCCGGGACTGGATCGACGGCCGGCCAATCTCCGGCAGGCACGGCGCCCTGGCAGCAATGGTAGATCAGGCCAGTAGCAGAACATCGGCCGGCACGACGCCCGACGTACGGCCTCGCTAGCAAGGGTGGGTCCCGCCGGCAGTACCCTCTGCGTCCGACATAATAATGCTCAGGAATCTTAATCCGGCCGGCCGGCCGGCATAGGAGGCGCCATGATGTCCCTTCCTTCACAGCTATCGCACGCACGAATGCCCAGCACGGCGACGCATATGATGAACGCACGCATGCATCATGCCTAGGGATCCTCCCACCCAAATGCATTGCCCGCTTAGCTTACTAGTACGATGCCAGCAGATCAAGAGCAAGACGGCCTCGCTCGATCCGGTGAGCAAGACGAAGCTCTTTGCTTTGCTTTGTTTTGCTTTGCAGCTCGCGGCGACCGATGAGGTAGTCGATCTGATTTGATTTCCCACGCCTGCGGGTCGAGTTGCCTTTTTTGAGGAAACCAGTCGCTACAGGGGAGCTCGAAGAAGAAGATGGAAAAGAAGCGGCCGGATTGTTTATCTACTCCCGGTCCATGTACGTGAGGTTCCAGCACGATTCCATCGTACGCCGCCGCGCGCGCGGCCTTCCATGCATGGCGCCGCAGGATCCGTCTCCGCTTGCTTGTTCAAACCAACAAACACACCTTCTCTCTGCACCACCTCCTAGTGGTGCACAAAGCAAAAGAAAACTTGAGACTTTCCCCTCCTTTTTTCATGCACTTTCTCCTCTACTACAGGTCTAGTGTCGTTCAAATCTCGTCCTATTTATTGACCGGCTCATGCAAGTTTGAAAGTTACACTACCTGGACGTAGTGTCGATCGAGAAAGTCCACATGAGGTGACAAACCATAAAGTCCAGATGAGTTTGAAAGTTCCACTACCCATACCTGCCACGCCATTTCGAGGCAATGCATGCCATTTCTCTTCTTTTACTATCACAAACATCCCTGCTATTGACAAACAGTTGCTTGTGTTGACCAGGAAGGACAAACATTTTTTTTTTTTTTTTTTTTTTTTGAGAAACAGGAAGGCAGGAGGCGCCATGATGTCCCTTCCTTTCCTTCACAGCTATCGCACGCACGAATGCCCAGCACGGCGACGCATATGATGAACGCACGCATGCATCATGCCTAGGGATCCTCCCACCCAAATGCATTGCCCGCTTAGCTTACTAGTACGATGCCAGCAGATCAAGAGCAAGACGGCCTCGCTCGATCCGGTGAGCAAGACGAAGCTCTTTGCTTTGCTTTGTTTTGCTTTGCAGCTCGCGGCGACCGATGAGGTAGTCGATCTGATTTGATTTCCCACGCCTGCGGGTCGAGTTGCCTTTTTTGAGGAAACCAGTCGCTACAGGGGAGCTCGAAGAAGAAGATGGAAAAGAAGCGGCCGGATTGTTTATCTACTCCCGGTCCATGTACGTGAGGTTCCAGCACGATTCCATCGTACGCCGCCGCGCGCGCGGCCTTCCATGCATGGCGCCGCAGGATCCGTCTCCGCTTGCTTGTTCAAACCAACAAACACACCTTCTCTCTGCACCACCTCCTAGTGGTGCACAAAGCAAAAGAAAACTTGAGACTTTCCCCTCCTTTTTTCATGCACTTTCTCCTCTACTACAGGTCTAGTGTCGTTCAAATCTCGTCCTATTTATTGACCGGCTCATGCAAGTTTGAAAGTTACACTACCTGGACGTAGTGTCGATCGAGAAAGTCCACATGAGGTGACAAACCATAAAGTCCAGATGAGTTTGAAAGTTCCACTACCCATACCTGCCACGCCATTTCGAGGCAATGCATGCCATTTCTCTTCTTTTACTATCACAAACATCCCTGCTATTGACAAACAGTTGCTTGTGTTGACCAGGAAGGACAAACATTTTTTTTTTTTTTTTTTTTTTTTTTGAAACAGGAAGGACAAACAGTTGATTGCCTTCACTAGGACTCTTGAAGGCCTTGGCCAGGTTGACTGACTCGGACGGGCCAGTTCTGCTTATTTTCGAAAATAGGCCACTCCGAGTTGAGCCTAATGGACGAGCTCTCAGCCGGCCCACTACCGCAGCTAGCAGCATCCCCCACCCAAAACCCTAATCCCGCGCCTCTCCAGCAGATTCAGGCCGGCCTCTTTTTCTCTCTCAGAAAAAAAAGAGAGAGAAAGAAACAAGGAAAGCCATGGCGTCCGTCGCCACGGCGCCGGCCGGCGGGAAGCGCCCGGCCTCCCGACCAGATGGTGATCACGCCGTTGGGTGCAGGCAACGAGGTCGGTCGCTCCTGCGTCCACATGACCTTCAAAGGCCGCACAGTCCTCGTACGCTCCCCTTACCAAACCCTAGCTTCTATGCTTCTCTCTTCTCTGCTTCCCCTGTCGCTGATTGCCGCTCCTGTTGCTAGTTCGACTGCGGCATCCACCCAGCCTACTCCGGCATGGCGGCGCTGCCATACTTCGACGAGATCGATCCCTCCGCCATAGACGTCCTCCTCGTCACCCAGTCAGTAACTGCCTCTTCCTCTCTGCTTTGAACCGTTTCCCATTCTTCTTTTGCTAATAATTTGAGAACATAACAAATTTGCAGCTTTCACTTGGACCACGCTGCTTCGCTGCCCTACTTCCTGGAGAAGGTAATGTTAACTGATGCCCTTCAACTGGCATTTCCGGTTCTAATTTCATTTGCTGTGATTTGCCCTCGACAATGCCCTGAACTTGCTCTGATTTGCAGACTACGTTCAAAGGCAAGGTGTATATGACCCACGCCACAAAGGCCATTTACAAGCTGCTGCTTCAGGATTATGTCAAAGTCAGCAAAGTTTCTGTGGACGATATGCTGTATGATGAGCAAGACATTATTCGATCTCTCGACAAAATTGAGGTATCACCTAGTTGCTGGTTACTCTTCTTATCCCTTCTACTAGTAGATTACGATTGTACCATTCGTATGAAATAGTTGTGGTGATGACATTGGATAGTGACCATTTGATAAATAAACTGTCCAAATCCTAATTACCACACACATGGCGTACAAGGGAGGAGGTGTGGTATAAAATGCTTAAGCTATTATGTAGATGTCTGGTGTGTATCTCGTACTGCAGTTAGGCTCTTGCACTTACTTCACCTACTGAAATGCTTACGCTTTGAAACTTTAGATAACAAAGAAATCAACATAACAGCACTGGTCCTGATCACTCAAACAGCTTGTAACATCGCCAAATAACAGCAACTTTTTCATGTACATACAGTTGAGAATACTTCTCGTCATGGTTGAAAGACTTTATTCAGGGACTCCGCACGCTTTGTGATAACGTAAAAGTTTTCATGCAGGTTATTGACTTTCACCAGACAGTGGAGGTTAATGGGATACGTTTCTGGTGCTATACTGCTGGCCATGTTCTTGGCGCTGCCATGTTTATGGTAGATATTGCTGGTGTGCGCATTCTTTACACTGGCGACTACTCCCGTGAGGAAGACCGCCACCTCCGTGCCGCTGAAACTCCGCAGTTCACCCCTGATATATGCATTGTTGAGTCAACTTATGGTATACAGCAACATCAACCCCGAGTTGTTCGTGAGAAACGTTTCACTGAGGTCGTTCACTCAACTGTTGCACAAGGTGGCCGTGTTCTTATCCCAGCATTTGCGCTGGGCAGAGCCCAAGAACTGTTACTTATCCTGGATGAGTATTGGTCCAACCACCCAGAGCTCCATAAGATTCCTATCTACTATGCCTCCCCCCTTGCCAAGAGGTGCATGGCCGTCTACCAGACATACATCAACTCCATGAACGATAGGATCAAGAACCAATATGCACAATCCAATCCCTTCCATTTCAAGCATATCGAGTCCTTAAATAGCATAGATAACTTTCATGATGTGGGACCTTCAGTGGTGATGGCAAGTCCAGGTGGTCTTCAGAGTGGTCTCTCCAGGCAGCTTTTCGACAAATGGTGCACAGATAAGAAGAATTCTTGTGTTATTCCGGGTTATGTTGTGGAGGGTACCCTCGCAAAGACCATAATCAACGAGCCAAGAGAAGTCACGCTAGCCAATGGACTCACTGCTCCGCTACATATGCAGGTCCACTATATCTCCTTTTCAGCTCACGCTGATTTCCCTCAGACAAGCACCTTTCTGGATGAACTTCGACCACCCAACATTATTCTTGTCCATGGGGAAGCAAATGAGATGTCAAGGCTGAAACAGAGGCTTATTTCTCAGTTTGATGGAACAAATACAAAAGTTGTTTCTCCCAAGAATTGTCAGTCAGTAGAGATGTATTTCAGCTCAGAGAAAATGGCCAAGACTATTGGCAGAATGGCCGAACAGGTACCAGAACCTGGAGAGTCTGTTAGTGGCTTACTGGTAAAGAAGGGATTCACGTATCAGATTATGGCTCCTGAGGATCTCCGGGTGTACACGCAGTTATCTACTGCGAACATTACTCAACGCATTGCTGTCCCATATTCCGGTTCTTTTGAAGTCATAAGGTACAGGCTGAAGCAAATATATGAGAGTGTGGAGTCATCGACGGAAGAATCTGATGTTCCAGCATTGATTGTGCATGAAAGAGTGACAGTTCGCCTAGACTCAGAAAGCTATGTTACGCTGCAGTGGTCATCTGACCCCATCAGCGACATGGTGTCCGATTCTGTGGTGGCTGTGATCTTGAATATAAGCCGTGAAGGTCCAAAGGTTGTTCCTGTTGAAGAAGCAGAGAAGACCAAGGAAGAGACTGAAAGGGTAGCTCAAAAGGTGGTGTATGCTCTTATGGCGTCACTCTTTGGTGATGTTAAAGTGGGAGAGGAAGGGAAATTTATCATATCTGTTGATGGAAATGTGGCGCACTTGGATGGGCATAGTGGTGATGTTGAATGCGAAAACACAACATTGAAAGAAAGGATCAAGACTGCCTTCCGTCGCATACAGGGTGCCGTGAGACCAATCCCACTTTCAGCTTCTTGATCTGTAGGCACTAAGATTATGCTTACACTTGTTTGACATGGGCATGTATCAGTGTCTATCTACATTTAGAGGAACAGTGTTTTTTTTGTCAGATGTATGTTTTTTTTCTTACTGTATGCTGTTCAAGATTATCAGTGCTCTGAGCCTATGTAATGTCTCTGAAACATCAGTTGTAAAATTTTAGTTTTTTAAGCAGACAACTGGTCACGTATGACTGGAATCATCTGGCCGTCCTTACTGGTTCCTGGTTTAAGTTAGCGGCAATGGCAGATGAATAGTGGTCATACGTGCGTCCTACAACTCAGTCATGCACAGAGCTAACCTTTTTTTTTTCTTTAGAAACAGTTATCTTGTATCTCGGCTCTTTACTTTCTATATTTTGGATACTTTGCTCTGTTTTCTCGCGCATTCCATTGCTCTGTTTACTAGCCAATCATCATGCTGTAAAGTTGACATACACACAAGCCTAACAACCAGTCTCACTCAGTACATAACGTACATTACCCTTCATCATCACCTAATAATGGAACACGAATGACTAGGTGGAGGAGGAATGACCATGGCCGCACGCAAGGCAAGCCAGCACCTTGGACGCAAAGCTGGTGTTGTTGTTCTTCTTCTCCGGCGTCGAAGACGGCTTGAGGGTGGGGATGTAGCAGCCGTCCTCGCCGCACTTTTTGCAGCGGTCGCACTCGTCCAGGAAGGCCTTGAATGCGTCGTTGCAGTACTTGGCCGCTTCCGCCACCGTCATCCCCTGGACCAGCTTGTGCGGGTAGGCGTCCTTGGTGTGGTCGCCGTTGAGCACCGCGGCGAGCTGGACCAGCTCCTCCTGGAACTCCGACAACGGCGTGTGCTCCACCGCGTCCGTGGACCGCAGCTTCACTGGCTCAGGCAGGGTGACTAGTGCACGGACAAAATCGACACGTGATGATCAGATACAGTATATTTTAATGGATTGGACTATATATGATGAGGGATCAGTGACTGACGTGGGCAGTCGGTGCGCGGCGTGTCGCGCGTGAGGACGCAGTCGAAGGTGCCAGCCCACGCGTCACGCTTTGTGAGGAAGCTGCCGAGGTTGAAGATCTTGTTGACGGTGGCCGGGATGGACGAGTGCTCGAACTCGGACGTCGGGTACGGCCCGTCCGGCGGCCTGTGCACGACCGTCCCCGGCTCGATCCACGGCGAGACGAAGATGGCCGGGACGCGGACGCCGAGGCGGTCGAAGTTGAAGAAGAATGGCGCGGCGCTGACGATGCCGTCGGGGCTGGGCACGCCGACCACAGGGGTGGGGACGTGGTCGTAGAACCCGCCGTGCTCGTCGTAGGTGATGACCAGGAGCATCTCCTCCCACTGCGGGCTGGCGCGCAGCGCCTCGTACACCTCCTTGACGAAGCGCTGGCCCTCGGCGACGTCGTGGCTCGGGTGGTCGTCGTTTCCGGGCAGCATCTTGAGGTCGAAGTAGCGCTGCTCTATCACCACGTAGTTGGGCAGCTTGCCCTCCTGGCAATGGCGCTTGAACGCGAGCTCGAACTGATGAAAGCATGGGATGTACTTGAGCTGGCGCAGGTTGCGGTAGAAGAGCGTGGAGGGCGGGTACTGGTAGTAGATGCCGAAGGAGCGGCCGGCGTCGTGGAGCGAGTCGAAGATGGTCCGCTGCGGCAGGCCGGCGACGAGGATTTTGGAGTCGTTGCTGACGAGGCCGTGCGACGTGGCCGAGTGCACGAACAGACGGTTGGGCTGCGTCGACGCCGGGTTCGACGCGAACCACCGGTCGCACACCGCGAACTGGCCCACCAGCTCGCGGTACACGGGCACCGCGTCGGGCCGGAAGCCGCTCATCACCGTCCCCGCCATGCCGGGCCGCTCCTTCTCGGCCTGCTGCGCGAAGCCGCTCATCGGCGGCGCGGCCACGCCGGGCGGGGTGATGGGCGTGGCCGACGCGTCCACGAACGCCGTGCCGTACACCTGCTCGTAGATGGCCTGCATCGAGTGACCCGGGTCAGGGTCCACGTACTCCGACCGGTCGCTGAACCGGACGGCGCGCTCGCCCACCAGGTTCGTCTCCTCGCCCGTCACGCCGTCGATCTCAGGGTTCACCGACTTCATCCAACCCAGCATGTGGTCGAACGAACGGTTCTCCTGAACAAGCACCACAACAGTCTTGATCTTCCCCGCCATTACTTAACTTCTTCTTCTGGTAACCGTTGGCTACACTACTTGGGTACTAGCAGATCGATCTGAATTAAATTTAAGCAGCTCAATTCGCTTGGATTGTGCTTTATGAGACACACAGGAGGATCGGAGCTGCGCTTTTATATTCTGCAACAATACACAGGAATGGTTTCCGAGATGCGGATATTCTTGGCTAAGCTAGTCCAGCGTGCAAGCAAAAAAGGGTACGTGTGTTGGTTGACAGGGACAGCAAGGAAAACTGAGATGAGATGCTTGCCTGCCGAGGGTTTAACAAGAGATCGATTCCTTGCTTCGGTTTCTAACACTCAAATCTAGCTATTCATTCATGTATTAAGCTCAGCGCTGCAAGCATAGTCCACGTTAAATGCATGACCACGCCCTATCTCGATCTGCATGACGCATCACAAATATCTGAGTCGATCGATCGCGTCCTCGTCAAGAGCACGCTTAGTTTCGAATGGATCGACATGCAACTATACCTCATGTAGTTATGTTGTTTCCTTGCGGGCCTTGTGCGTTGAAATCAGTGGCTGCCGCGCGCGCACGCTTGGCTCTGGAGGCAAGAGGAGACGCAACCGTGCGCCGGAATGGCGTGCGCGCAATGCCAACCGCGGCGGCAACGGAGCACACGCCTTTTAGTTTCCGAGCGGGAGATTTCTTTGGCCTGTGGACTCTCGTCATTCGTTGCCCTTTCTGTTTCTGGGAAAGTGTGGTTCACTACGCTATCCCAGTTCTACACATCAGCCTCCAGCAACAGATCGATCTGCACCGGCTAAACCATCATCTCTTTCCTATTTCGTGCAGCAACAATCTCTCCAGCATCTTTCAAGCCGTATATGCTCCACAGCCCCAGCCTGACCACATGTTCATTTCCTTATGCGTCCGGCAAAATTATGCCTTCTAATTCTCTCTACTCTATATATATGCGTGTGCGTTATCAATCCTGTACGTATATCCTTCGTGTTAGAACTAATTGATCTAAAACTAATAGGATCAACTAGTCAGAAATAGATCACACCTAAGAACTTAATCTAAACACTAAAATTGACTTATCCGTCATGATCTTAGCCACTGATTGTGGCTGTAGAGGCTGTAGATGAAGTAGAATAGCCGCATGTGTAGAAGAGCAGCAGATATCGATGTAGATTGAAGGGACACCGAGCTTCCACGCCTTGCAGCACCTTTACTGATCGGTAGATTAGGGTTAGGGCTAACCCTAGGCTTAATTCGTGATTAGCATATAGTTTTCATATGAAGCTTTTAGGAACGTCTTCCTGTTTATCTTATTCTTAATCTTAAACTTATGATAAAACTTGCTATATCAAGCAAACTAATAGGCATAATTATATTTACATCACATAGTGTCAATTCAAAGCCTCTCTTAACCTTTTGTGCTTGAATGACAATCTCAATACTCACTTTGGTCCCATCAAAGAGTCATACTCCCCCAGAACTTAGGGAAGTGTCACCAGATGTATCTTATGGTATGATGAAATCATTTCTTTTTTTTGGAATGCAAACTTATTACATTCAACTTACAGAGAAAATAATCACCTTAGAGTATGAGGATCTTAATTAATCCACCTTAAAATAAATCACGGTTGCCCATGATATATACAAACTCATAGAGTTATAGACTTAATATCTTAGTTTCCTTTGAAATCACTTCTTCACAAAATCTACAGACCTATTACAGTCTGCTGTCTTGACTCCATTAGAAAATTGCTATGAGACGAACTATACTTATGTTCGAACTTCATAGACCTTTGTATGACCTCTCTTATATAATCTT
>LAPY01000654.1:5776-25196 GCA_000970635.1 Eragrostis tef
ATGACAAATATCTAAGGTCAACCACGCATACGAAGGACAAGGTGGACGGTGGACCCCTTCCGGATGTTGTAGTCAGCAACAGTACGCCCATCCTCAAGCTGATGGCCAGCGAAGATGAGGCGCTGCTGGTGTGGTGGGATGCCATCTTTGTCCTGGATCTTGGCCTTCACATTGTCAATTGTGTCGGAGGACTTAACCATTAACGTGATAGTTCTGCCACAGAGGCCCTTCACAAAGATTTGCATGACATCAAGCGGGCAGATCCCGACATGCAGGGTGGAGTCACGATAGATCCTGTAGTCGGCAAGTTTATGCTCATCCTTAAGCTGCTTGCCGGCAAAGAAGAGCTGCTGCTTATCCCAAGGAATACCCAACTTACTCTGAACCTTTAACTTGACATACTTGACCGTGTGATACCACTTAACTTTGTCGAGGGTATTGTACTTGCCAGTGTATGTCTTCACGAAAATCTTAAATCCAGAACTTGGAGGATTGAAGACAAGGGTGAGGGTGGACTCATTCTGAATGTTGTAATTGATAACTGTGCACCCATCCTTGAGCTCCTCTTCAGCAAAGATAAGGCGCTGCTCGTCCGGAGGAATGCCACTCTCGTAATGTATCTTTGCTTTGACATTGTCAATAGGGTCTGATGACGCCACGTCGAGAGTGATAATCTTGTTGGTGAAGTTCTTCACGAAGATCCGCATCTCACTAGGTGGCCGACGGAGTACAAGGTGCAGGGTGGACTCCTGCTGAACATTGTAATCTGCGAGCGTGCACCAATCCGTAAGTTGCTTGTTGGCAAAGATGAGCATCTGCTGTTCCGGAGGAACACCCTCCTTATCCTGAATCTTTGCCTTCACATTGTTGATTTTGTCAGCCGACTCAACCTCGAGGGTAATGATCTTGTAATCAAGAGACATCACAAAAATCTGCATGCCACCACGCAGACGCAAGACAAGGTGCAGAGTGGAGTGCTTCTGAATGTTGTAATCAGCCAGTGTTAAGGCATCCTCCAGCTGCTTCCCAGCAAAGATAAGGCGCTGCTGGTCCGGGGGAATTCCTTCCTTTTCTTGAATCCTCTCCTTGACGTTGGAAGATGTGTCAGATGACAAAACCTCAAGGGTGATGGTCTTGCCTGAGAGAGTCTTCACAAATATCTGCATCTAAAGTAAGAAACAAACATGTTAGGACATACCATTCATTGTCATTGCTGTCACAATAACAATATACGCATAAAGCCAGATAACAAGCAAACATTCTACCCGAAATGCTGCGTATAACTATTCAAGGGTGTGCCTTGCATCTCTTAATTATTCAGAATATCAGTTACTCCTACCTAGATAGCTCAGATATTAGAAAAGAACACATAGGTCAGCACAGCAGCATTGATCACACAGGTTGGTAGCTCCAAGCCTCCAAACATGCGAACTAATAGGGCAAATTATTTTCAGAGCATATGTCCAATTAGGCAGTATGTGAACAAATCAGGCAAATGATCGTCCAAACTTATGTCCAATTAAGCACTATGAGTAACTTAATCCGGATTCTGGAATTAATGGGGGCTGAACAAATGTATGTAGAAACTATTCACAGATCGCATAAGCACTATTGGAGTCAACCGGTGAAATAGTCTTTGATGTGTTCTATGCACAAGTTAACCTTCATGTGGTTGGCTACTCTTTTCGTTCTAGCTTCAAACCATGCTGAATTTCTCATGACAAGAGAACACAGTTATATGAAGTTTACTATTCGCCATGCTAAACAAGACATCAGGATATACCTGTATACCATGCTCTACCATTCCTACCGAGCCATGCTCTGAGCTTCTTTTTGACGGGAACTACGGCAGATCTTGCGACCTACCTGAACAAATTTTTATATATAAAGAGGACTGTGTACCATGCCCTGAGCTCAAGCACACCTACGTATTATAGCGGCTCTAAAACATAAAAAAATCTTATTGGCTATAGATGGTAAACTGTAGTTGAAGTCTCGACCACAGCAAGATTTTAGCCCAGATTTCCAATGATGAAATGTACAAAAAAAACAATGAACAGAGACTTCACTGTAGATTTCTAGAAGAGCCACTGTAGATTTCAAATAATGAAACGTACTACTGGCCTGTCCGTCCCAGGATTACGACCAACACAAATCAGCTAGGAGCATCAGCTGGGCGCCGGGACGGACAGCCCGGCCGTACGCACAGCATTTTCTTTTCTTTTTTTTTTCTAAAACATACTGCGCCAACTGACCAACAGACATCTGTGAACCCAAAACGCAATGTCTCGCCGAAAACCGCACTAATCCAACAATTCCCCGAATATCCTACACGCGCAGATCGAATCCACCGATCAAACGCACAGGACCAACTACCGGCCGTACAATTAAAACAACCCTAGACCAACTACCTAGGAAAGAACAGGAGTAGAAACAACAATCCACGGCACAGGATATTACTAGAAGATGCCCTTCGACGCGATAATACCTTGGGAGGGAAGGCTTCACGATCTGTGTCCCGACAGTTCGCAGAAAGCAGGGTTCGAAGAAGGAGGCAGCCGGGAATGCGGCGCTGCCAGCCGGCTCTATGGGGCAGCGATGAGGACGGCGTCGGCGAGGATGAAATGGGAGCGATGCGTCCTGGCTCACTGTAGTGCCCGTATGCCTTTTCGTCTTCCCGTGGGCCAGGCTTGACTCAACGAGCTAAGTCAAGGATTTGGTCTTGGTGGGTCGTGCTGGTGCCATGCCTCCGACTCCAGTGTCCACACAGCAGGGTTGGCCACGCTAGCACAGGTCTTGCACGGTCGTACCGTAGGGTTACAAAACTAGTCCGACGAATCATTTTCAAATAAAGATGATGTACACATACAATTGAACAAGAGCGCTCATTGAACAATGCATTTAGACGGGAGAGGCGAATTACCAGTTTACCACACCCTCGCAACGCCCTGGTTGGCATGGCAGGAACGACAGGGGCAACCTAATGCCGGTGACCTCGTCTGACAATGTGCGCTTCCCAAAATAATTGGATAAGTTGGATAAGTTAGAGCGGTAGGAGTTCACATCCCTAAGCTCCCATTCAGAATTTAACAAATTAATTTTCACTCAGAATCAGGGTCGAAAATTTGGCACATTCAGGATTAAAGTGCCTACTGAAATAGCTTAGGACAGAATGAGGCAAGAATAACAGATCACCCGTTTATCAGGAAATAGGAAGCATAAACAACCTTCAGGCTGCAGCTCATCTACAAGATGTAACCAAGATTACTTAAGCATCAAAGCACACCAAACTTGAGCATCTAAGAAAGCAGGGTTTCCAGGCTAAGAGCAGCCACAACCGCATTTTCTTATTACAACCAGAACAGACACCACATAGTTCAAACTTCAAACCACATCAACCAAACATTATCGATACCAACTAAAATGACATAATAATAACGATGCAAGCCAACCAGCAGCTCAAGCTCAGAAGCCACCGCGCAGGCGAAGGACAAGGTGGAGGGTAGATTCCTTCTGGATGTTATAATCTGCCAAGGTGCGCCCGTCCTCCAGCTGCTTGCCAGCAAAGATGAGGCGCTGCTGGTCCGGTGGGATGCCCTCCTTGTCCTGAATCTTTGCTTTCACATTGTCGATGGTGTCCGAGGACTCAACCTCCAAAGTGATGGTCTTGCCAGTGAGGGTCTTCACGAATATCTGCATTCCACCACGCAGGCGAAGAACAAGGTGCAGGGTGGACTCCTTCTGGATGTTGTAATCAGCAAGAGTGCGTCCGTCCTCCAGCTGCTTGCCCGCGAAGATGAGGCGCTGCTGGTCTGGGGGAATGCCCTCCTTGTCTTGGATCTTTGCCTTGACATTGTCGATTGTATCAGAGGACTCCACCTCAAGGGTGATGGTCTTGCCGGTGAGGGTCTTCACAAAAATCTGCATACCACCACGCAGACGCAGGACAAGATGCAGGGTGGACTCCTTCTGGATGTTGTAATCAGCCAGGGTCCTTCCATCCTCGAGCTGCTTGCCAGCAAAGATAAGTCGCTGCTGGTCCGGCGGAATACCTTCCTTGTCCTGGATCTTTGCCTTGACATTGTCGATTGTATCAGAGGACTCCACCTCAAGGGTGATGGTCTTGCCGGTGAGGGTCTTCACAAAAATCTGCATACCACCACGCAGACGCAGGACAAGATGCAGGGTGGACTCCTTCTGGATGTTGTAATCAGCCAGGGTCCTTCCATCCTCGAGCTGCTTGCCAGCAAAGATAAGTCGCTGCTGGTCCGGCGGAATACCTTCCTTGTCCTGGATCTTTGCCTTGACATTGTCGATTGTATCAGAGGACTCCACCTCAAGGGTGATGGTCTTGCCGGTGAGGGTCTTCACAAAAATCTGCATACCACCACGCAGACGCAGGACAAGATGCAGGGTGGACTCCTTCTGGATGTTGTAATCAGCAAGAGTGCGTCCGTCCTCCAGCTGCTTGCCCGCGAAGATGAGGCGCTGCTGGTCTGGGGGAATGCCCTCCTTGTCTTGGATCTTTGCCTTGACATTGTCGATTGTATCAGAGGACTCCACCTCAAGGGTGATGGTCTTGCCGGTGAGGGTCTTCACAAAAATCTGCATACCACCACGCAGACGCAGGACAAGATGCAGGGTGGACTCCTTCTGGATGTTGTAATCAGCCAGGGTCCTTCCATCCTCGAGCTGCTTGCCAGCAAAGATAAGTCGCTGCTGGTCCGGCGGAATACCTTCCTTGTCCTGGATCTTTGCCTTGACATTGTCAATTGTGTCAGAGGACTCCACCTCGAGAGTGATAGTCTTGCCGGTCAGGGTCTTCACAAAAATCTGCATGCCACCGCGCAGACGCAGGACAAGGTGCAGGGTCGACTCCTTCTGGATGTTGTAATCAGCAAGAGTTCGTCCATCCTCGAGCTGCTTGCCAGCAAAGATCAGGCGCTGCTGGTCCGGAGGAATACCCTCTTTGTCCTGAATCTTTGCCTTGACATTGTCAATCGTGTCTGATGACTCCACCTCAAGGGTGATGGTCTTGCCAGTGAGGGTCTTCACAAATATCTGCATCTGAAAGCAGCAACATGCATATTAGATAGATGAACAGGAGTACGGAGTAACTAATAAGACTAACAGTAGCACTACTGCACTACAGTTAAACTGGATGTTGAATTACTGCAACAAATCTTCTGCACAGATCGACTATATCAAATGCAACATATGGTTATGGCAGCAGTGGCTGAAAATCCAATTAGAGCAAACAAAGCATACTTCTCATCTAGATTCGTACCACAAAAACAGGAGAACTAATAGGGCAAAAGATCAATCCTAGATTAAACTAGGCAATGATGACTTGAATGTTCCATCTACGTGAATCGATCAGGCAAAATACCACCACGACTACGATGTAAATCTTTAAACTAAATTAGAGAGATTATTATGATGTAATACCCCACATACAAACAGCCAACAATCCACCTAACTGACACAAGCAGCGAAGAATCCCCTAGATTTATTAGTATTTTATTGGACCACATCATAATTTTGGGCTACAATCTGAATGATTTAACGATCAGATCGACAGATCGGAAGCATATGGGCCTTACAAAAGACCTTCCTAACAGATCTGTGAACCCAAAACCGCAACCTAATCTAGCAAATTTCAGAAAAAATTACACCCGACGACGTACAAAACGAATCGACCGATCAGCCAACAACCCTAACCAATGAAACGCACATTCAGAACAAACACTCAGTACCCTAGATTATCAACTTTGGAATCAGGCTACAGACAACAAGCTTCGCGCAGATCAAAGCAGAATTCAGGACGGAACAGAGTCTTACGATGTCACGAGAAACAAAATAACCTAACGATTGCCCTACAGAAGAGATGAGATTAAGGCGAGGCCGGATGATGATTAGGTACCTTGAGAAGGCGATCAGACGAGGCTTTCGATTTTCCTCTCGGCGAGTCGGCGAGGGCGGTTGGGGAAACCTTGTGGGGAAGGAGAGCCCGTGCCGCCGGCCCGGTATTTATGGCGTGGCCTTGAGTTGAGTCATGACGGTGCCGTCCGTAGCCGGTTTGGTTACCAAGTAGGGGCGGCGGGTCCGCAGTGGACGGCTCGGGTCGACCTGTGTGGCCTGTGGGCGGTGGCTCGCGGGGCGCGTAAACTGAGGAAGAGCCCAGCACGGCAAAGTCGGCAACGCGTTGTTGCGGTTACGAACTGGCTTTCCTCGTTCGTTGAACGTGGACGACTGCTCTTTTGGGCCTAGGCCGGGCTATATGATTGTAAGCTAGACCGGGGCATTCTGCCCAGCAGGCCTAGTAGAGTGTGCTAAAAAAGAAGAAGAAAGAAACAGGCCTAGTAGAGGAACTGCGCGGCCCATGACGTGACACAAGTCTCTTTTTTTTTTTTGATAAACGTGACACAAGTCGCCGACAAGGCGACAACGCCACCTCCGCCTCCCCGTGCGGAAAAGAATTATATAAGATCGATCGGGTCTAATTCATGTGATATTTAAAACCTATTTCAAAACATAAATCAAGTATTTAGATCGGGTCCCTGTCGTCGAGCTCTCGCTCACCTCCTCCTCTTCCCACCTCGAGCTGTTCTAAACTGTTGAATAATAGTTCCGAAAATGCCAAAAACAACTTGAGCTCACGAGGTGGCTGCCGGAGAGCAGCAAAGCTGGACAGGCGCGTGGCAAGGGAGGAAACTATGGTCACTAAGATTTGAACTAAAGAGCTTGCTCAATATGATGTTAAACTACTATACATCAATCAGTTACATCTAAAAGCCTAAATTGATATGATCCAAAAAAAAAAGCCTAAATTGATGAGATAGTACGAGTAATTCACTTAATTATAGTTCAAGATCCAATGCTCCTTGAGCTTGGATGGGGTCGTCTGTCCACATTACTTGTTCACTACTCCGGTTTTTTTTATTATTATTCTCACTACTCCGGTTTTACACCGAGCTTACGCTAACTTTCTCGAGTTTAGCTGATTTACAACCCTGATGGGTGTTCAGACGCCATATTTCGGACTTACTCGTTCAAGTGACCGGTAAAGCTAAGCTGAGGTAATCTCAGTGTCATCTACAATCTTATTTAACAACTACTAATGTACCAAAAAAAAAAAGAACTGAATGTTGTCTGGGCCTAGTGACGTGCGCGTACGTTTGCTTTGAAACTAGAACACAGAATCACGTCTGGCAACGATCTACAAACTCGCTCCAAGCTGGTTTGGCTTATTGGACCCAGTTCAACACAAGCATTTGGAATGCCAGAAACTTGTGGTATCGACATCAAATAGTATAGTTTAATGTCGGTAGAGTAGCAGCTAGGGTGTGCACGCCAATCCAGTCGCGGCCTAATCTTTTTAGCTTCCGAAGATCAGACGCGGTTCCTGACTGATTCACAGGTCTCTTCCTCAACGTGGCTGCACCTCATTCTTGATTTATTCCGCTCCGTTAAATGTTCTTAGCTGTGCCTGTGAGGCAGCAGCACATACATAGGGGGGAAATAAATTGGTACAAAAATCTGGAACAATGAACTTGCACAATTGATGTGCTGTAGTTTACATGCATTTTATTTATTTGCATTCTACCATTCAAACAAATCAATTCATTTTTCCTTGGAAAACAGAGTGACATCACTATGTTACCATGTCACCATTCAAAACATATTATTAAATTTTCCAGACTTCAATTTCTGCAAAACAAATGTGCCATAATCCTAAGCCTGTACACCTTGCTTTAGACCTTTAGTGCACATAGCTAAAAGAATCTATTGTGACAGTTATTCGCACTACTTTTCTAGTAAGTGAAAACTGGGCATCAAAGAGAAGCTAACTTGTCATTATTTTACTTGTACATGATGGGTACAATCATACCAACCTACTCTTCTTTTTTCTTTATTCCATTCTTGCTGCCACATTATAAGTCCCAACAGAATAGACTTCCCGCTGCTGGTTGATGCCATACTAGACGAAAAGATGGAAGGTGATGCCACCTTTGTATACTCGAAGGCATTCCATTGAAACATCTGAGGGTATCAACACCATAGGCTTCTGTCTTGAGGTATGCACGCATACCTCCTTTTTTTTTTTTGCGACTGCCCTCTTCCTTTTCTTTGGTTATGTGGCCAACCATCTAGCAGCAAATCTTGAGTTGATGCGTCTTTTTTCAGCAATCCTATTTTCTCTTGGAGATACTCTTTTCAGTAGTGCGTGCAGTTATGAAACCATACCATACCTCATTTGTGCAGATTCTGCCTTCCTGTGTTTGTGTTTCCATAGGACTTTCTGTTGTGCACAACGCATCTAGCGATGGCGTACAAGATGAAAGGGGTCTTCAAGGGCCTCAAGGTCATCTCTCAGATCTTTGGTATGTGACCAACGATGCATTTCATAAACGAAAACACGGACGGATTCGACAATTCTGAGAAAGCTAGTTTGCCCAGTTTGTTCTTTCTTGCTCATGTGTCCACCATTGTTGCAGTGGTCAAGGAGCACCAGATGGAGATTGGTTTTCCGACAGACGTGAAGCATGTTGCGCACATCGGTTGGGACAGCCCAACAGGGAGTGCAGCTTCTCCAAGCTGGGTACCTTTCATAACTCAGAACTCCGAAAAATGCTTCTCCTCTTGATCTGACCGTTGCCCGCCTGTCCATTAAGTCATGTCTTGTTTGTAAGCTGATCCAAATTTCTTTGTAGATGAATGACATGAATGGTTCACCGGACTTCACATCGCAGAGCAACATCGGGCCGTCGGCAGGATCATCATGGGCATCTCAAGGTGACTTTCAGAACTATTTTTCATTTGTTCTTGCGGTGGTGGGGGCATGGTGCGCATGTTTCCAATTATTTCTGCCTTCCATAGTGGAAGAATATTCTGCCCTTTGTTTAATTTCAGTGGTGATGTGTACCTGAGGAAGGAAAGTTGCAGCTGTTTTTCCTAAGAATGTGCTCTCATGTTGCCATGTTTAGTTATGCTGATCGATGAATCATGATCCATCAGCGAATCATGCTATTAAACAATTAATGCTTTACAACCGCCAACAACATCTTGTGTTGTTGGTGGAGCTGGGATGCAACTTATGATGAGCTGATGACTAAATAATTATAATCCATATAGAACATTGCTGTTTCTCTGATATTTTCTAACTTTATGAGTAAAAAAGTTATAGTCAACGACTGAAATTGAGGTTCTCAACATCAACATCCTTAATGATAACACTTCTGCAAGATATCACTATCTCCATGCTCTACAGAACAAGTCTGCTGAGCTCCATCTGGACAAACACTAGCTAAAATGTCATCCACAAAGGTGTATTATGTCAGAAGGTCGAAGGTCCACTATGTAAACAAATAGATTCAGCTGTTCCAACTGATGCGAAAATCATGAATAGATTAAGAACAAGTGGAGTAGTTGGTGCATCATGGACCAAGATTATAACATACTAACCTAAGGAGTAAGTGGTGCACGACCAAAATTATGAGATACTATATGATGTCTTTGTTCTTGTTCTTTTTCCTATAATGCCACAAAAAAGAAAGAGATCAAAGCTAGGAGGTGCCTATAATGCCACAACACTAATCCAGACTGCAAACCCACATGTTTCAGAAGGTATCCAAATGATTCCTAACGCATATGAATTTATTAAAATGTCAAAGGAACGAATCAGATGTATAAATGGATTAAAAATAGAATTTCTGCACAAATATATTTAAATTTTCAGATATTCTATTACTAATGTTTTATCACACTTGTTATTTTGACAGATTTTGATGAGCCCCGAGATATATCACCTTTTGGTATATTTCCCGAAAATGCCAATCAAGAAGCAAACCCATGTCCAGACATACCAAAGCCACCCAGGAAGTCAAGAAGGAAGAAATCAGGTAATGGCTCACCGAGGGCGTCCGCAAGATCATCAAGGTCATCAAGATCAAGATCTAAATCCTCATTTTCATCTACAACCAATAATATGGGTTCAAGTGACAAGGCAACCTGAAACCACATTGTATAGGACATCCTTATGCCCTATTCGCCGGTCATCCATTCATATACTGAAATTGGGACAGCAAATGCAGTTCAGTTTTGCACCGCACCTGCTGTCCTAATGTCAAACATTTAGTCCCGAGTGATTATCTCAGGGTAACAAGAGATTGATTTGATCTCTGATTGGTTTTTAAGTGTAGCTCAAAGGAAAAAATTGGTAAAGGTAAATTAGACTGTAACAAAGGATTCTGAAAGACTGACGCTATTGTTTCATATTCAGTTGAGTTATAGACAAATAGAACTGTATAAACTAAATATTACCAATTGATTGAGAGGCTTCACTCGTTCCAGTATGTGAGACAGCACAAAAATGTTACAAGGGCAAGAATATAAATGCAATTGAAGTGGTGCAATTTATAAGACCAAAATCCAATTACCATTGATCTGACAATCGTATCATCAAAAGAATAAAGCCGCAATAGTCAGACATCCAAATACTGGAATTGATTAAGGGAAATTATGTTTAGGACGCGGCTAAATGATATCACAAAAGGAATCGCGAATACTCATATAGCTCAACCTATAACACAAGTGTTCTAACTTCTAAGTACCCAATTAATAGCAGTACGGAACGATATTTGTCTAGATACATCGCATTTCGTAGCCATTAAACATGTAACAGTTAAGTACCTGTACAATACCACATAAATTTACATAATCCTCCATCGAAGATGAGGAGTTAAGTTTTATAAAAAAGGAAAATCACACTTTCATTACTGTCATCTAAGAATCAAATACATAGACTTAAAACCCCAAATCAAATTGTATAACTAAATATTACATACATTATCATAAAAAACAAAACTTGCTAAACATTTTCCCAACCCCAAGGCGATGGCCTACTGGGGATCATGTTCTGATGACATGAGAAGCACTAATAAAAAAATGGCCACCAGCCACCAGATGGTGATGTGGAGTATACAACATCGCTCCTCAAAACCCTGATGGGATCACATTGAAGCTCAATTGTCACTTGAAAACATTTCCTATGACTAAGATGAGGTCCTTAATTGTACTTGCGACGTTCTACTGACAACATGAACAGGTCTACAACAGAAACAAGTTTTTGAATGAGGACCGTCGGCTTGCGAAGGCTCACCTCTACCTAAAGAGGCCCCAAGGGTGACAGGCCCTAGTATCGACCCCTCTTGTTAGAGCTTCTATCTAAGTTGCTATACCGGTTCTGTGATTGCTGTGAGTCAGGTCTTGTAGGAGGAGTTCCACCTCCATAAGGACGCTGCTGCCACTGTTGCGCTCCATAAGGTGCAGGCCGGTATCCCCCACTATAACCCCCAGACCGCTGCTGCCACTGTTGCGCTCCATACGGTGCAGGCCGGTATCCCCCACTATAACCCCCAGAGTATGCCGCTGGGGGTTGCCAAAACTGTTCCGAACCTGGTGGTGGAGCAGCAGGATGTGATGAATTGGAATTGCCACGGTTTTGATGGTATGCAGATGGAGGTGGAACCCTTCCTCTTGAATCATGGTGGCTATCTCTTGAATGTGAGTGAGATTGTTGCCTTCCACGGTTATCCTGTCCATACTGAGAATACCCAGACCTTTCCTGCTGATAATGACTTGATGACGATGCATACCCTGGTAATTTACCATTGGGCACATTATCACCAGGAACATGCCACCCAGGACGTCCAGCTGGCTGCTCCATCCTTGGTGGCACATGGTGCCTTCCATTTGGATGGTTTGTACCATTCATTATTGTTTGATATGGCATAGATGGGGCATTATATTGCCCACTGCCACCCCGAACGTTCAAGCTGTTTGTAACCAGGCGATGGGCAGCTTCTCCAAGATGTCGCCCAGATAATGCTCCTGCCGGGTTTTGCCTGAACCATACAAGAAGGTTAGGACTCCCAATGTCGATGTGCCTACAAGAAATGTTGAAGGGAAAGATTGTATCGTACCTGTTGTCGTTATAATGAGGCCTCCTGTTGTCGTTATCATAAGGCCTCCTGTTGTCATTATCATAAGGCCTCCTGTTGTTGTTATCATAAGGCCTCCTGCCGCTGTCTTCATGCCATAGCACTGGCGGTGGTTTCAAATCACCAGCTTCAACAATCTGCAGAGTAGATTAATCAGGGTTAACCACTGCAACATCTCAAGCATAAATTTCCCAATCATTTATATACCTTCTTGGGTATGATAACACCAGCAGGTGGACGGGCAATGTGCTTATGAGGATCTGGAAGCTTGTAGATTGAACATCTAGTTAAGAGAAACATCACAATCATTAGTTTGATTACCGCTAAATTGAACTAACCATATTTTGCAAAAAGAGTCACACTCACATCACTTGATTGTCCATAATATCCTCCAGCCCATCCACAGGAGACCTGAAGACAGGAGGGCATGGGTCGCCACCACAAAGTGCAACATAGCCGTTCATTCCTCCACTAAATCAAACAAGCAATAAAAGCAATGTTAGAGAAATCCACCATGAAATTTTGCAAGCTCATATAATAGTCCAATTCATTGAGATAGAAATAGTTCACTCATGCGTCCTCATGATTAGTACAACCAGGATCTCAGCACTCAGCAGTAAAAACAACAGCAATGCTTTAAAATAATGAAAATAAGCTAAGCTAACCTAGAAGATGAATCAATCTTTTCTTTAATATCATTGCGCTCTTTGTCGGGCAGATGGCCAAATTGGCTGTTGAGAGAATATATATAAGGCGAAAGTGGATGGGAGCCATTAACAAAAAGCATATTGCACATGGTACTGTTTCTCCTTGCTTCTTCAGGCTACACAAAAAACGGGGTAAGAGATGCAGATCATAGAAAAAGATTCTCCATTACAGAAAAAAGCACAGATGCACAGCAAATTGTTCCATTTTTGTACCGTCAAAGTATGCTCGACTTTTTTAATCTCAGCCAACAATCGGTCTTGTTCAATAAAGGGTAGTTTCGCTATTCCCTGTGAGGTATGCATTGTTGTTAAAAATGGCAGATATAGGTAAAAAAATATCTGCCAAAAAAAATGAATAAACAGATATATGAAGGTCTCAAAAGAACAATTTACCTGCCACGAAAATCTCTTTCCATTCATGTCTACTTCAAAATCTGCATGGTAAATGGGGAAGAAGAAATAAGGATAAGATATTAGCCGAACAGAAGATCTGCTTCTATAGCTCTTTCTTATGTTAGACAAACAAGCATACCAGTTGGATAAAAATCAATTATTGGTGAACTTGGATCAGTCATCAATTGACGATACTGTAGCGGAAGTGCATGAGCACTGAAAATTAAATAGAGCAACAAGTTAAATAAGAACAGCATGATTAAGGAACTAAGATAACAAAGTACTGCAAATATATCATATTCACCTGGCAGCAGGGAAAACTCCCATAAGCTGATCAAATGGTTTGAATGGTGACCCGAGTTCAAAAGTTATATTGAGCTCACTCAAACTCCTTAAATCCGAAGCAAAAGGAGCGTAGTGATAAGGGTAAAACCTGTATGTAGTAAGGTGAATTTAGAATGACTCAGCAGAAACTACAAATGTGCTGCAAATAACCTCAAAATTGGTCACGCTAAATTACCATTGCCATGAGCAGACCCCTTCATAGTAGTAGTGCATTACCCAACACAAACCTTCAGTATATTTGAGAGCCTAAAGAACGATAAGGCACATCATATAAAAGATAATAAATAAATAGGAGAAATCTTCTCTCAAGTTGGCACAAATGGAGTAACGGTGATATTGCTTCCAATATAACTAATTATTTACTTACAACATCTCTACGTATTTCTTCGATCTGCTCAGGTGTTTTTGCACCAAACTTCTCCTCATAATACCTATCTCTCCATCCTGGTTCCCCAAGCTTTACCTGAAATAATGGTTTTTTGGGGGGGTTATTTTAAGCCTTCGAACTGCACCGACCTAAAGGTCAAACTACAGCAAGCAGAAATTGTGTCCTGCTCGGGGCCTTAAGACTCTAGAGAAACATTCAAGGTCATATTTCAACATGTCAAATGCAAAAAGGTGCTAGTTCTGACTATTTCACTTATTATAATATTGAACTCCAAATATAGAAATGTAGTAACCTATTGCCCTGTTCCAAACCTCTAGAGCTAATAGTTAGCTAGCTAAAAGCCACTAGCTATCTATTAGCTGGCTAATTGTTAGCTGAGTTTAGCAGGGGTTGGGTAGATTGTCAACTAGTTGTTAGTTGGGAATCGACTAATCATTAGCTGAGGTGTTAGCTGGACCCGTTCCATACTTCCACCGCTAATTTTAGCTGCTAATTGCTATCCATAGAGGTTTGGAACAGGGCCTAAGGCCCTGTTTGAAACCTCTAAAGATAATTGTTAGCTGCTAAAATTAGCGCTAAAGTTTCAAACACCCTAGCTAATAGCTTAGCTACCACCCCCACTAACAACTATCTCATTAGCTCCTCAAACCCAGCTAATACTAGCTAATAGGTGGCTAAAGGTCAGCTAATAATTAGAGGTTTCAAACACCTTCAGCTAATAATTAGCTAGCTAATAGCTAATACCTAATATTAGCTAGCTAACAATTATCTCTAAAGGTTTCAAACAGGGCCTAAAAGATTTAACAGCTTGTAAGTTTAGTGAGAGCTCAGATGATGTTTCAGTCGCATCACATGAATAAATGTAGCATAATTTATTTTGTGCATAAGGAGCCAATTAAAAATACCTTGTCCTCCTCTGGATTTTCGGAATTAAAAACATCTGATTTCTCACGAAGAACATTTTTAAGCATTGACTTCAAATCTTCTTTGTTTTCACGCTCCTGAAAGTTTATAGCAAGATAATCAGATATAAAGCATAAGGAAAGAAAACTTCTTACAAAAGCTTCTCAAGCCAGAAGACATGACTAACCTGTGCTTCAAGATCATTTTCAGCTTCAACAATGGCAGCAGCAATGCTAGATTCTGATGATGACACTCGTGCAGCTTTCTGAGCTTGGCTGTTTTCTTTTCTACGAGACCCATTCTCATATGGTGAGGGTACTGCCCCAGATGCGAGGCGAGACCCTCGGAAATTGGCAACTGGTACAATAAGATCATCCTTGACATGAGGGTCGAGATCATCACCACGCTTTGCCTGGGCCTTCTCTCGTTTTATTCTTTCAGCTTGACGCTGAGGATAAATAATATTGTTGTAAACCATTAGGAAAAAAAAACTTCTATAAATAAATTTTGACGATTGACTAGTACACATACAAATAACCTTGCAATTTTTTTCTTTTTTTTTGCAAAAAAGAGACTTTAACCAATTGAGGCCTAACCTAATGAATATGTTACACTAGACGCTAAAAATTCCAGGGATAACATGTTATAACCAAGGTGTGATTGATGCACAGCCTCGAACATACAGATATTTTACATATAACACTGCATTGTATCCATAACAATCACATTGTAGGCATCAAGATACAAATTTGGAAAACTATATGAAACCAATACAGAAGGAACTATGAATATCTGATTTCAAGATGGGTGGGGAGACTGGAGACTTGAACATGACCTTACACCAAAGATAGGATTTAAACCTATTACAAGTGGTACATGTCTGTTTCTTTTCTTCTTTTTTTCTCTTACGAGAATATCTGGCATTCTCAACATAAGAACACAGCAATAAAATTCTAAAGTTTCTACAAAATTATGCCAGGTATACTTCAAAATTAAAGGCTGGAAATAAATTAAATTGGTCATCCTTGTGCACCTGATGCAAACGAGCTCTTTTCTGAAATATTTTGTCCTCGTAGGAGCCAACAGCTTGAATAAAGTGTTCCACTCTATTAAGATCAGGCTACAGTAACAAAGAAATAAAAGAAGTTATTGCTGAGAATAAGCTATCAGCTGAACTACAGTAGTTACTGGGAAAAAAAAACAGAGTGGGCCAATCCTGGAAGAATTTAGATTCATTACCGTGCAAGAATCAGTTAAATAGCCACCCATTGCAGGAAATTCTTTCTTGTACACAGCCATCAGCAGATTGATGGCTCCCTGTAGGCAAACAAAGAAGGTGGATAAAATGCAGACAGACCAGTTTACAAGAAAAAACGATAAATCATTACCAATAAGTACTAAAAGTGATAATTGCTTAGCTACCAGCGAAAAAGCTTGATCATCTCAAACTAGTGTTAACAGTGATAATTTCGTAGCTACTAGGGGGAAAAAAACTGACATGCGAACAAACAAAAGAAACTAGGAAACTAACCTCACGAATCTCAAGTGTCGGCATATGCGGAAGAAAATCATTGCCGACAAAAAAACACATGAAGATGAAATCATCAATAATACGTTCAACATCAATCTCGAAAGGAGGATTGGGCATTTTAAACTCATATTCTAAGTACTCCCGAAGGGTCCAGATATTCAAGAACTGCAAGGCACAGGATCAAAAGGATTAACAAAACAAAAATAAGACCCAAGTGAATCACTTGTGATAAAACAAGTAGCAATATAGCATCTGTACCTGGTATGGTTTCTTTGGAACAATAGCTTCACCTTTCTCATCATATTCACCAGCTTTTCTTTTTGCCTTTCCTTCACAGTTGGCGGCAAGATGACCTACCTGACCACACAAGAAACACTTGTCCTGCTGTCCAGGTGTATAAACTACCTGCCCACACAAAGTTAATGTAAATAATCTTTCAATGTAGATCTTAAAAGAAAATGACACCCACTAAAGGTGCAGCTTATGAATTCCTCCTAACGGAAAACTTTTAAGCAACATCAATTGCAGGAAAACATAAGAGAACAATTATTTTTTCCCTAGCCTGAGGTATCAACATGTGAAAAGTAGAAAGAAATTTCAATTTTTTGAGACAAGCCCTTACCTCTCTCAGTATAGAGAAGTGCACTTCATGTGTTGCTAAAGCTAGCATTATCAGATCTGCATCCTGCATTTGTAAGCATATAAGGATAAGCATTAGCAGCCAACAAAAGAAATGAAATCGAATAAAAAATATAAAATATGGTTCATATAACATACCAGGCCATACAAGCAATGGCGTGTATTTGGGTTAAATCCGGAAAGATTCCTTTGGCCACGAATATAAGACATGATTTTATGTTCCCCCTCACCAGGAACATTCGCATCAGATAGAATAACCTTCAAAAGAAAATGTCAGAACATAAACTTTTTTCACAGTTAAGTCTTTTGGGAAGAAGTCCATTTTACTACCCTCAAGTGTGTATATCTTAAAAGAAAATGGCATCCACTAAAGAAGGTGCAACTTATGAAATTTTCCTAACAGGAAACTCTTAAGCAACATCAATTGCAGTAAAACCTAAGAGAACAATTATTTTTTCCCTAGCTCAACATGTGAAAATTAGAAAGAAGTTTCAAATTTTTTAGACAAGCGCGTACCTCTCTCAGTATAGAGAAGTGCACTTCGTGTGTTGCTAAAGCTAGCATTATCAGATCTGCATCCTGCATTTGTAAGCATATAAGGATAAGCATTAGCAGCCAACAAAAGAAATGAAATCGAATAAAAAATATAAAATATGGTTCATATAACATACCAGGCCATACAAGCAATGGCGTGTATTTGGGTTAAATCCGGAAAGATTCCTTTGGCCACGAATGTAAGACATAATTTTATGTTCCCCCTCACCAGGAACATTCGCATCAGATAGAATAACCTTCAAAAAAAATGTCAGAACGTACACGACTTCAACCTTTTTCACAGTTAGTCTTTTGTCCAATGAGTAGCTTTTTTCAACCATAATAAAATGAGATGGAACATACAAACAAAATAGACATCGAAATAAAAGATCAAATTGGCAACCAAGTCATACATACTTTAATTTGTTTCCATCCAGGATCATAATTCAGTCTGAGATGGATGTAGTACTGCAAAGCGACTGAAAGAACAGCCATAAACTCTGTCCCAGGAGTGATAACATTAGAATCACAAGTTTGAGATTGCTGTTTTGCAGGAAGTTTTCTGCCTTCCCTCTCAAACTCTTCACGCAGACGCTCTTCTTCTGCAGCCTGGAGATAGAAGAATAATTGGCAGTGAGTGCAACTATAACTGGTTGATAGCATCAAAACAGATCATCATACAGTGAATGTAGGAAGATAATTCCACTCAGAATACTGACCGCATCAGATGCATCTTTTGCAGCTCTGAATCTTCTAGAGCGCTGTTGGTTCATCTTAGCACGTGGAGCAACACCATCTGTAAATCCATTCATAATCAGAACATACATCAGAACAATTTCAGCAATGGCACTAAGGTGGTTTGCATTATGACAAGGTATTCTACCAGATAAAAAACCCAACTTTCCTAAGGGTTCCTAACAACTACCAGTACAACCATATGAACCCCTCACCAGGGATATTAGAATAGATGGATGCATGACTGAACTGAGTAATTAATTGTCATTGTAGATCCATTATAACATACCGATGGCCATGTACATAAGCTTCCGAGGGCGAACCATGATAAAGAGCCTATCGATGTAATCAAACATGCACTGGAAAACCTCGGCAAATGTCGTTGGGGATGGCTGTAAAAGAGTTGAGCAACAAGTCAACGTTTAAGTGTTCCAATAGAAGAAGAGAAGATAATAAATCTATACAAATGATAGAACAATAGCACATGGGTAAGCTAGCTAAGCTGACCCAACGTCCCAAAGGTATGTAGAGTGCAGAAGCACAAGGGAAAATGTAATCTTATGTTTCTAGCTATATGTAATCAGTATGAGAAACTATCAATGCAGATATTTGCAATGGAAACTTGAGATCTCATATAGATGCTTAACGGTGTGGTACAGGAAGGATCTTCTTAGGCACTTACTATTCCTTATACGTAAAATCCACATTCGCATGCCAGAACCACTTGCCCAAAACAAATATACTTTTTACTTGGCAGCTCAACAGGAAGCAAAAAGACTAGATTTGGGAATCGAAACTACAGAAACAGTCTGAATAACTTAACAGTAGCTTCCTCCTGATATCTAAACGCTACTCTGGAGGTCAATTTTGCAGCAGCTGAAACGAGAGAGAGACACAGCGGACGAAATCAGGCGGCTGCAGCACGTACCCTGTCCTCGGGGTGGAAGCAGGGGTGAATGATGCCGTTCATGTCGAGGTAGAGGTTGTCGAACTCGAGCCCGTTGGGGTTGGGCTTGGAGGTGTCGACGGGCACCTTGACGCCCTCGACCTCCACGGGCTCCTCCTCCACCACGTCCACCACCACCATCGGGTACTTCTCCGCCAGCCATTGGGGAGAGGAGGCCTCCTCGCCGGAACCCTAACCCTAGAAGCTCAAGCGGGGGAGGGAGCGGAAGAGGCGCGCGGGACCTGGCTGGCGGCGGGGGGGGGGGGGGGGGGGGGGGGGGGGGGGGGGGGGGGGGGG
>LAPY01000654.1:25804-48243 GCA_000970635.1 Eragrostis tef
CGGGCGGCTGGACGAGCGCGCGAGGCGGGGGGGCGGACAAGAGAGGTATATGCGCTTTTGCGGCGCGGCACAAATATCTCGCTCGCTCGCTCGCTCGCCGGGAGGGAAGGCGGTTTTGCGGTTTGGACCCCGGAGACACGTGGTTTTTCATTTATTTTTTTACACTATATATATTTTTGTCACGCGTCGAGACGTTGACGATCACGTGGATCTGGTCGGTGGCCCAAGACGGTCGGGCGACCCATCCATCAAAAAGGGCCAGAGTTATGCAACGTACCATTGTACAGTCTTAAGGCCCAAAATAAAGCCTACATTTCTATATGGGCCTTTCTATCTTCTGACTGCATTAAAATAGAACCCATCTTTTTCAACAGAGCACTTGTCTGCAACCAAGGGGGCTAACACCTCAAGCACACGCACACAAAATTTCCGCCATTCCTCTTAAAAAACTTCGCCAAAAAAAAGATAGAAATGCCAAAGAAAATATTTTGTTCCGTTTTATTATGCTCCAAAATCCTCACAATCCAAACAGAGAAAATCATTCCACAGAAATATATCATGTCATTTGTGTACGAGACAACAAAAATCCGGAGGAGGCTTAAATTGAAGTCAGGATCTAGTAGTAAGGGTGTGTTTGGTAGGTCTTTGGCTTATTCTGAAAACAGCTTATTCAGTGGCTTATAAGTGAAAACGGCTTTTTTGACTCATTCTAGCTTATCTGTGAAAACAGCTTATCATGTCAAGATGTTTGGCGAAACAGCTTATCCTGCTTTTTTTTAAAAAATAGTTTATACTGTTAAAATGACCCAAGTGCCCCTGTCTATTTAAGACATAACTATACACATGTAATATCAGTTAAATGAAAGAAATAATGTTGCACAACAAAATAAACTGACAATGTTGAAAAAAAAATAAACTGAACATCGGGCACGCCGGCGGCCGCGCCAGCCACACCGGGAACGTCAGTCCACGGCCTAAATGCACGGTGGCAGTTTGCGTAATTTTTCCAAAGTTCAAGAGCAATTTTGTTTCCGGGAGCGTGGGAGACATGGGTGAGCCGGAATGAGCCACTTTTTTTGGCTTTGGACCCCCAGTTCAATTCTCAGAACGGCTTATCCCTCATTTCCTCATAAGCACTTCTTTCTCCAAAGTGTTTGGCAGGAGAGAAGCACTTTTTTCAATAAGCTGCTGGTGAAGCTGCTTGAAAAGCAGCCACCAAACACACCCTAAATCACCCTCATCCTACACTGGAAATGGAACCATTTAATGACGGAAAGGGATAAGTGAAGTCATTTGTAGTTTTGTACTCAACTTCATGGTCAATGAATGCTAAAGATTTATTTAGTATTAACATATAATACTGTGGCATCATCAATTTACCTTCTTGAGAAATCCACTAAATGTAGAAGTAGATGCATTGATAAGATCAATCAACGTTGTACAATCTTCTTGATTTAGGGCACTGTACCCCCCAGATGGATGATGTTTACGAATGTCTTCCCACACATCTTTTATGGCAACCATAATTTTGTCAATCGATGCGATGGAGATCAACACCAAACAATACATTGTGCAGGCTGTCTTGACTTTTGAATCGTGATGATGATTGCGAGACAGCAGGGTTTTCGCAAAGCTAGAGGATATAATGCCTCAATAGTGTACGTTTGGTGCAAGTTGCCTTGTGGTCCATTGTCACTTTAGGTATGCGTCCTGAACTCTTGATAAGTTTCATATTTAATTCTGTGCCTCTTACGGTTCATTGTTTTTGTGATAAGAGTTTTTCACTGAAGATCTCCTTGGAACCATATTGACAAATATCGACTAGATGTTTCTCGCATCAAAGTTGCTTATCTTGTAGATTAGGCCACCTAACGTGTATCATCCCGATGAATTAGGCATTTTCCTGATGAAGCAGAAGGTCGATCTTGCCCAGCCCTTACTGTTGAAAACAAATAAGTGATTTATCATGGTCAAGCAAAATGATATCTATACATTTAGCAGAACATCACGTGTAGTAATCTGAATCGTCTGGCGTGTGCAGTATGGTAGGGTGTCATCTACTCGCTACGTACGGTATTATACTGGTGTATCTGCAACAAGAGAGGAGAGCACTTATGTTGTAGAAACAGCTGAGCCCGTTTGAAGACAAGATGTTAAAAGCCACCCCTCCACCCGGACACCCCAAAAGGAAAAAAAAATGCACATTGTTCTCTTCTGTTTTTTTCCCAGTGGACTGTGAATAAATGGAGATGAAGTTTTCTTTTGCAAATGGTGCGATAGTCGACCTGAATCTGACCTGAAAACTCTATCCCACAGGGCATGCATGAGCCTGAATCTACATAGTTCAGACTAAAGAATAGTTCAGGGCGCGTTCGGCGTCATCCACTCTAAAATTTAGAGAAGTCTAAACAAAATAATCTTGTCATTTAAGAGTATTAATTATAAAACTAACTGCAGAACCCTGGTCTAATTCGCAAGACGAATGTAATGAGGGTACTTAATACGTGATTAGACGATAGTTACTAGCATTATTGTAACAAAACATAGACTAATTAGCCTCATTAGATTCGTCTCGTAAAGATGTACCTATCTGTAAAAAAGATTTTTTTCATTAGACTTTATTTAGTACTCTTAAATAATAAGATTCTCGGTCTAAATTTTAGAGGGTCTAAAGCAACGAACGCTCACTCAGTTCGGAAGTGATTCATCAGAAGACGAGCTGTGCTTTCCCGACGAGTCAAAATTGTACTCCTCTCGAGCCTTGCAACATCCACGGTTACGGATCGTCCCCTTCTGTGTCTTCTTTTATGTCCTTTTTTTTTTTTCTTCTTGAGATACTGAATGTTGAGAAATCCACTAAATGTAGAAGTAGATGCATTGATAAGATCAATCAACGTTGTACAATCTTCTTGATTTAGGGCACTGTACCCCCCAGATGGATGATGTTTACGAATGTCTTCCCACACATCTTTTATGGCAACCATAATTTTGTCAATCGATGCGATGGAGATCAACACCAAACAATACATTGTGCAGGCTGTCTTGACTTTTGAATCGTGATGATGATTGCGAGACAGCAGGGTTTTCGCAAAGCTAGAGGATATAATGCCTCAATAGTGTACGTTTGGTGCAAGTTGCCTTGTGGTCCATTGTCACTTTAGGTATGCGTCCTGAACTCTTGATAAGTTTCATATTTAATTCTGTGCCTCTTACGGTTCATTGTTTTTGTGATAAGAGTTTTTCACTGAAGATCTCCTTGGAACCATATTGACAAATATCGACTAGATGTTTCTCGCATCAAAGTTGCTTATCTTGTAGATTAGGCCACCTAACGTGTATCATCCCGATGAATTAGGCATTTTCCTGATGAAGCAGAAGGTCGATCTTGCCCAGCCCTTACTGTTGAAAACAAATAAGTGATTTATCATGGTCAAGCAAAATGATATCTATACATTTAGCAGAACATCACGTGTAGTAATCTGAATCGTCTGGCGTGTGCAGTATGGTAGGGTGTCATCTACTCGCTACGTACGGTATTATACTGGTGTATCTGCAACAAGAGAGGAGAGCACTTATGTTGTAGAAACAGCTGAGCCCGTTTGAAGACAAGATGTTAAAAGCCACCCCTCCACCCGGACACCCCAAAAGGAAAAAAAAATGCACATTGTTCTCTTCTGTTTTTTTCCCAGTGGACTGTGAATAAATGGAGATGAAGTTTTCTTTTGCAAATGGTGCGATAGTCGACCTGAATCTGACCTGAAAACTCTATCCCACAGGGCATGCATGAGCCTGAATCTACATAGTTCAGACTAAAGAATAGTTCAGGGCGCGTTCGGCGTCATCCACTCTAAAATTTAGAGAAGTCTAAACAAAATAATCTTGTCATTTAAGAGTATTAATTATAAAACTAACTGCAGAACCCTGGTCTAATTCGCAAGACGAATGTAATGAGGGTACTTAATACGTGATTAGACGATAGTTACTAGCATTATTGTAACAAAACATAGACTAATTAGCCTCATTAGATTCGTCTCGTAAAGATGTACCTATCTGTAAAAAAGATTTTTTTCATTAGACTTTATTTAGTACTCTTAAATAATAAGATTCTCGGTCTAAATTTTAGAGGGTCTAAAGCAACGAACGCTCACTCAGTTCGGAAGTGATTCATCAGAAGACGAGCTGTGCTTTCCCGACGAGTCAAAATTGTACTCCTCTCGAGCCTTGCAACATCCACGGTTACGGATCGTCCCCTTCTGTGTCTTCTTTTATGTCCTTTTTTTTTTCTCTTCTTGAGATACTGAATGCAAGCATCTCACATTCTCACTTAACTAAACAATCTTTTCCATATCGACATAAGCATATATACACAATTTCTTATGTATGTAAGAATAGCTAATTTTGCAAGACATCTGCATTACTCAATTGGGTTTGCATGTACGAACCAAACAAATATGCTACGCCAAATTGGAGGGTTAGTGATCCGTCAAGATTCAGGAAGTAATTAACTGGGGGGTTTCCCATTAGATACAGCTGTACATCAGCAACTTAAAGTGTCACGTACAACACACACTTGTGTACATAAATGCAATATTTATATCACTGGGCACTATGTGTGGAACTTGTATGTTTGTACCAAAAGGAACATTTTGCTTTCTTAATGCTGCATCATTACTGATTGGCCAATAAGTGAGGTGGAGTATATGGAAGCAATGAAGGGACAATTTTGAATTTTAATGCTGAAAGGCTCAAAATTTAGTCACTTATCCATTTTGCAGCGTGCACAATATCAGAGTTATGCAACGACTAAATTCGGATGAGGGTACCATATATGGCAATGATGCCTATAAAATAAGGAATATGATATTTGTTGGCATTTATTGTCTTCCCTATTTTAATAAAAAAAAGGTTAAATCACTTTGAGGATGGGGTACATGCTATGTTTGGCATAAAGGGCCTGTTTGCTTTGCATCCTCAAAAAAGTTGCGTGGCTCAGGCAGCAATCCCAGGCGCTCATTTTTGAGTGCCTGGGGCTGAGATGCATTGCCTGGCCGAGGCAGATTGAGCCAGTCAGCATCCAAACAGACCCAAAAAGGCCAACTTTGACCTTCATATATATAATAATAAACGCAGGAAAAAGCTAGATGCTATTTTTATATATTAAAGTTAAAACCGATTATTTATATGCTTCTAAGATACTCTAAGTAATTGATATATCCATTGCAAATACTACATATGGTCCTTGCAAACTATCAGAGATGTTATAACTACTAAGGAACATGGTCACGCGAATTAAAATCTCAGTAATAAACACACTTCACATCAACCAAATCGAAACATGCTTATTTTGAAGAGGTACATTTAAGAGTTTGATCCCCTACGGTGAGACATCATTACCCATTATGTAATGTTCCCTGCTTTGTTTTTCTCTTGGGGATACGAGCACTTATTGCATGATATCTGTGCAACTATAGCATTCTGCTTTAGAGAAGAAGGCTTGCATCACGGACAATTGAAGTTGGTATTTCCACATCTACCAGCACATTAATATAAGGACAAGGAGCCCCACATGTCAATATCAGCGTCAATGTAGCATTAGTGATGATCCAGACTTGTTCAATTTTAAAAGTTGTACACCTAGGGCTCCAACATGTGCGATTTTACAGCATAACTGGCCGGATATTCATAATTCAAACACTCATTTTTGCTATAATAGTAAGTGTTGTGTTACTAGCATTTTCTGATATTCATTCCTGAGAAAGGTGCTTGTCACTTAATTATATTTTACATTTTCAATCAACGTCTGTTAGGTATGTACGTACAAGCTATCCTTTCATTTTAGAAATAATTAAAGGGCATACCAAAAAAATAGAGTTGATAATTCCTATTTGTGGGGCCCATTGCAGCCTTGACAGAGAATATAGCCACACGTTTTGGCCTCACATATATAGAAAAGGACGTATACCAATAATTTGAAGTTGGAGAAGCTACTTGGCTCCACTGCATCCATGTATCCAGTGTATGGAGACCAAGATGCCATGTTGTGCCGATGTGAAATATTGTAAGCCATGAACCAAATTCCATGGTTATTTTACCCCTGTAGACATGTATCAACCATTCATTAGTTGACCAGTAAAGTTAAAACTTCCATATCTATTTAAAGTTTTACATAAAAAGGTATTCATCCCAGTTATCATCAGTTTGCTATATGTTTTTGTAACCCCAATCTTGTCTCCGTTACACATTTAACCTTTGATTACATCTCAAATTATTTTATTTATATGCCGTGTTTTTATTATTCATTGGTCAAACAAATTAGATTATTGGTCAATCAAATGAACTAGATGGTAAATGCATTGCATCAAAATTCGGACAAATAGAACCCATCTTTCCTTTATCTAAGGCCTGTAAGGATAATCCATACACACCCCAGATGAATCTGAGTGAGAACCAGAAGTAATTGTTCATTGATCCTTTTGAGAGAAAGATAGAACTTTAGGAGTATTCTCAACAGACAACAAGACCAAGTTATGGCATGCATTGTCACCTTTTGTTCCCCGTCTGGCTTATGCACTCCTATAGGCCAGCACATCTGGTATAGTGGTAGCATGGAACCGTTTACCTTATTTAGCAATTATCATCAGTTACTCATGTATTCTTGCTCCCTTGCCTTTTAATTTGTTTATTTAATACCTTTTGATAATTAATTCCAAATTCCACCACATGCATAGAGTGAAATTTACAAGTTAGTAGTTCAACTATATGGAAACTCTAGCTGCACCCATAATTAGTTTATATAGTTGCCTAACTAGACTGTTAGCTTGAGTAGTCATTACCAATTGATCCAAGTTTGCCCATTGGATGTGATTGCAATATTGTCACGCTTCTGTTGAAGCTACATATAATACTAGAGCATCCATACAATTAATATGCAATAACTAAACATTGGAGCGAAAAATCCGAACGTTATATATGTCCATGTTTTCTTGAATGCATTTATGAGATAATCTGTACATGGAGTTGACCTATTCCAACAAAATATTAAAGTTGAGTCCAAGGAGTCTTACAAGTCTAGTAACAATTGGCCACCTCAAAATTGACAAAAGTCAATGTATAAGGTCAGCTGATCCTCTTGATCAAGTCAAGCTACCTAGATTACCATCAGAAGCTGCCATTAAGTAATTGTTAAATTCAATGTGATTTATAATGTCAACACGAGTCAATGGAGAAATAATAGTTATGGTTGTTAGTTATTGCACGCCACATCGGCCATGTTGCGATGATACACACGTATATAGCTTATGTATATTCTTCAGAGGAGAAAAGAAAGTGAAAATTGGATGCAGTCTGTGATATCCTTCAATTGGATTAGTGATATCTTTATGTCGTGAATGTCCAACAATCCCGAAAACCGGACCGGTTACCGACAAAACCGACCGAAAATCGAATATGCTACAATACACAGGTTCGGTTTGTACCGATAACCAGACGTCCGACAAAATCGAACAAGACCGATAAGTTCTGTTATCGCAATAACCGACCGGTTATCGCGATAACCGATCGGTTTTCAACGGTTGTGAAAACACTGTTACGTGAGACTGCATGGATTAAAGATATGTGCTAATAAGTTGGAAACTTTTTGCTTTTTTGACGAAGCTAATTAAGTTGGAAACTTTTTTAAACGATAAATTTTAATTTTGGAGTATGATGTTGAATCCTATAGTTAGAAACTTAATTAAAAAACATAAAGGCTCATTTTCTTGATTTGAAAGTTAATTAGATGTGCCTTGTAGCCTTGGCATACCAATTTGTTCTGTCTGCAATGGATGAAGCGAATGGGTGAACAAATATGGTGATGTTTGGCAATTGGGAAATGGGCATTGGGATAGGATATGGAAATGGAATGAAAAATCTAGAACGTTCATTCTGTCATAATATTAAATCTCAACCCTTCATTTTCTCAAGGAGCATTTCCTAATCCCTAACCCACACCTCTCGTTTCCCAAAATCCAAACACCACCTATATTTTATAACAAAAAGTATATTTTATCAAAAATTTGGGGGCAAATAAAACTTTTTCTTGGCATGACACTACGATGTGCAGGATCAAAAATTTAATCCTATCGGGTATATTGCCGTATCGCCAAAAATGCCCAACTATACGGGGTGTAGCGCTAGGATTACTTGATTTAAAATCCGTAAGAAGTGCTTGCTGTCTGGCCTCCACAGGAGCCATGCATGCATTCACATGAACAGCATGAGGCGCCAGGTTCCAATGTTTCAATTCCTGACTCTTGTTTTTTATAGCACAGCTAATCAGCCGCACTGTAATTTTGGCAGTACCAAATAAACCGGCCAAGGTTAAAAAAAGACAGGCCATACGTACGTATAGCGTACCAGCAGTGTAGCGCCTGTCACCGTGTACGTTACTACTTGTTGGAGGAGATGTTACTCTCTCTCTCTCTCTCCCCCCCTCCCTCCCCGCACTCGCTGCCTGAGCAATAACGCTGGCGCCCTCTCTCAATAAATGCTCTTGCACCCATCCGCTCGCCACTCCCCGGCCTGCAATAACTCCTTCCTCCCCATCTCCACATTCCCATCCGCCGTTCCCCTTCCCTGCTCCTCCTCCGAGCTCCTCTCATGGCGTCTTCTTCCTCCATGAGATCTCTTACCGCGACTTCTTTCTAGCCGGTCACGTACACGGAGCTCGTTCCTGCAACTCGTTGCATGCGATATCACCGTCTATACCCTTATTTTGAAGGCATCGAAAGCAGGGATCGGAGGTACAGATCGCTCGATTCAGATCTCACACCTCTTACAGCTTCATTCTCGCATGGCTTGCTAGCTCTTTTTCGTGCGTGTTTGCCCTAGATCCGCTGCTGCTCGTGCTGTTACGTGGCGTGTAAGCCAGTGATCTGCTAACATTTTTAGGATACTGCTTACCTGTTTCTCCTGGCTTACTTGACACGCACAAAGATATTTGTATTTCTGATTTATATGTATGCATCTTTTTGCCAGAATGGGAGGAGCTGGAGGGCAGGAGGAGCTAGGGTTTGGGAGGCACTAGTCCCGTGCTACCATCGGTCATGACGCCGGCAAGGCGCATGCCGGCGATGATCGGCCGGAACGGTGTGGCGTATGGGTCGTCGTCGGCGCTGTCTCTGAACCAGGTAATTCAGAGAGAAGTGGAGATGCGTAAGATCAGCATTTCTGAGTAGCTTTAGGAAAGAAAAGGAGTTGTGTGTTTTGTTTTTGTTGCTAGTACGTATGTGCTTTTGTGCTTGCTTGTGCGTATTTTGGTTATTTATTTTTTGTGTGAAACTGTAGACGTTGTACACATATGCATGTATTAATTGATCGAGATCAGTTAAATTTCTATTCAATGGAACATGAGTAGGTACTGGTAGGAGGACTAACATGCAAGTTTAATTGTTTAGTTCGTGATACGTGATACTGCATACTGGAGCTTTTTGTGCTTGTTTTGTCCTCTTGCAAACCCTTTGAAAAGCAAAATTCATTTCTCCCCCGTTTTCAATGGAAACGCTTCCCTTTGACTTTGAGACATGTACTTGTAATACAGAACACAACAGAAGCTGTTATGCATTCATCACAAATTTTCCATTTAAAGTGTTATTAATGCTCCACAAAGATTCTTATTCCATTAGATCTTTATTGTTTCATTAATTTCATATAATTCCAAGATCACAGCTTCAGTTCATTGGTATCATCTTGAATTATGACTCCTATGTATGTTGACTGAATAAATTGCAGGTTGACTTGCTAGACAACCAGCATCTGCAGCAAGCTTTTCAGCAGCAACTCTTTGATCAGATCCCAGCTGCTGGAGTGGACAGTGGCGACAACATGATCCATGGCCACGCCGACACGCTGGCTGATGAGTTTGAGAGCAAGTCGTGCAGCGAGAACCCTGATGGCACCTCCGGTGATGACGGGCAGGAGGACCCCAACCAGAGGCCAAACAAAAAGAAGCGGTACCACCGCCACACCCAACACCAGATCCAGGAGATGGAAGCGTAAGCTCGATAGAACTAAAATTCTTTAGATGCTGCATTATTGCCCCTTTTTGACTTTTTTGATACATTAATAGCTAATAACCATGTTTGCCGATTTGTTATTGTGATCAATCAGGTTCTTCAAGGAGTGCCCACATCCAGATGACAAGCAGCGGAAAGAACTGAGCCGAGAGCTGGGTCTCGAGCCACTTCAGGTCAAGTTTTGGTTCCAGAACAAGCGCACGCAGATGAAGGCAAGTGCTGATACTCTAACGATACTATATTTCTCCTGATTTGATGGCATTATGATACAGGAGTATGTTGTATTTCTTTAGTTCAGTTGCGGTCAGCACTTAATTTTCCCCGTATTGCAATCCAAGTTACACCATCGATCTGCCCTGACAAGTGACATGCAGATTTGTACACAATTGGACAAACAGCATTCTGCATTGCACACGTACACAGCATCATATTGTGACACCTGAATGCATCAAAAGAAAATGAAATGAGTGCACATGAAAGTATGTTAACTCACTCAACGTGATCTATGTACTTGCAGAATCAGCATGAGCGGCAGGAGAATGCCCAGCTGCGAGCAGAGAACGATAAGCTGCGCAGTGAGAACTTGCGGTACAAGGAGGCGCTCAGCACTGCGTCCTGCCCCAGCTGCGGTGGCCCAGCTGCTCTTGGTGAGATGTCCTTCGACGAGCATCACCTCCGCATCGAGAACGCTCGCCTCCACGACGAAATCGACAGGATCTCGGGCATAGCTGCCAAGCATGTTGGGAAGCCCATGGTCTCCTTCCCAGTGCTCTCCAGCCCGCTCGCCGCTGCCGCAGCTCGCTCCCCTCTGGATCTTGCTGGTGCTTACGGCGTCCAGCCGCCGAGCCTCGCTGCCGACATATTCGGTGTTGGAGCTGGTGCCGGGGAACTTCTGAGGAACGTGTCGACCGGCCAGCTTGACGCCGACAAGCCTATGATTATAGAGCTGGCCGTGGCTGCCATGGACGAGCTTGTCCGGATGGCTCAGCTCGATGCACCACTGTGGGGCATGGGCCCAGCAGGAGTGCAGCTGGACGAGGAGGAGTATGCCAGAATGTTTCCGGGTGGGATCGGCCCAAGGCAATACGGTCTCCGAGCAGAGGCGTCTCGTGACAGTGCTGTTGTGATTATGACTCGCGACAGGCTAGTTGAGATCCTCATGGACGCGGTAAGTGATCATCAAGTGCTCTAGCAGCGTAAAATTGTTGGTTCTAACTTGAATAGTTGGATTGATTCCTGTTTGCTTTTCTCTGTGATTCAAATCTTGCGTTCACAGAATCGATTTGCTTCTGTGTTCTCGAGCATTGTTTCAAGGGCCTCAGTTCATGATTTGTTGTCGTCAGGCGTGGCAGGGAGTTATAATGGTGCATTGCAAGTGGTCTGTATCAAATCAATCTCCCTGTATTTGTTATTTGATTTCAGTTCAATGGTTCATTTGTTTGGTCTGAGTCAGTGTGATGCATGCTCAGTGATGTTGATTGTGCATGTGTGCCTAATATGTTAGTCATCATATTGCAGATGTCAATGGAGTTTCAGGTGCCTTCACCACTAGTACCGACGCGGGAGAGCTATTTCGTGAGGTATTGCAAGCACAACCCTGATGGGACTTGGGCAGTCGTCGATGTCTCACTTGATAGCCTCCGCCCTGGCCCTGTCTTGAAGTGCCGACGCAGGCCGTCTGGTTGCATTATCCAAGAAATGCCAAATGGCTACTCAAAGGTTAATTAACTGTGCCTTATATACTTCTTGCCCAATCAACTTACTGAGATAATAGCAATTTTTGCGGCAGCAAGCTTTGATAATTTTCTTTCAGCAATTATGTGTTTACTGACAGGAAACTCCTGTTAATATCAGTTTGCTATCATGATTAATTGAGCTATCCTATAAACATGTGTCCTTGGGCATGCAGGTGACCTGGGTGGAGCATGTTGAGGTTGATGACAGGTCAGTGCACAACATCTACAAGCCTTTGGTGAATTCAGGACTCGCATTTGGTGCAAAACGGTGGGTTGGCACGCTGGACCGGCAGTGTGAGCGCCTTGCCAGTGTCATGGCCAGCAACATCCCCAACGGTGACCTTGGCGGTACGTACAAACCACATCGACATAAAATGCAGCTAATAATTCTTAATAGGTATATATTGATATGCATCCGTTGTTCTTGCAGTGATCACAAGCATAGAGGGGAGGAAGAGCATGCTGAAACTGGCAGAGCGTATGGTGGCGAGCTTCTGCGGTGGTGTGACGGCGTCTGCTGCGCACCAGTGGACGACGCTCTCGGGCAGTGGTGCGGAGGATGTGCGTGTCATGACAAGGAAGAGCGTTGATGACCCAGGCAGGCCACCAGGCATTGTGCTCAATGCCGCTACCTCCTTCTGGATACCTGTCTCGCCCAAGAGGGTCTTCGACTTTCTCCGCGATGAGACCTCTCGCAGTGAGGTGCCATACCCCACCAATAACCTAGCTACTTTCTACCTATGTCACATTTCCATTTGCTGGATAAGTACTTTCCTGATAAAATTTGAATTTGCAGTGGGACATCCTCTCCAATGGTGGTGCAGTCCAAGAAATGGCTCACATTGCCAATGGCCGGGACCATGGAAATTGTGTCTCCCTTCTTCGTGTCAATGTAAGTTCTCTCAACAAAACTTACTCTTTTGAAAGAATTCATTATTTGATAGCCTCGCAATTTAGTCTTGTGGAGCTAATATGGTAGTTCATTACTAATGGAATTGGCACATGTCAGTTACATATGAATCGTTCTTTCTAATGGAATTGTGCAGAGTGCAAATTCAAACCAGAGCAACATGCTGATCCTGCAAGAGAGCTGCACTGACTCATCAGGCTCGTACGTCGTGTACGCGCCAGTGGACGTTGTGGCAATGAATGTGGTGCTCAACGGCGGGGACCCAGACTATGTGGGTCTGACGGACCACCGGGCGCAGCTGCAGACGGGGAGAACCCTGCCGGTGGAGGGGCCCTCCTGACGGTGGCGTTCCAGATACTGGTGGACTCCGTTCCAACCGCGAAGCTCTCGCTGGGATCTGTTGCGACAGTGAACAGCCTCATCGCCTGCACCGTGGAGCGCATCAAGGCCGCCATCTGCGTTGAGGCCAACCCGCAGTAGTCATCCTATACTTCGAAGGTAAATTTTAGATGCATGCAGTAAGATGTCTAAATATTAAGCACAAATATCCATTAAGATGTTTGAATTTGGCATCAGGTTTAATCGTTCTGCATGCCGCCTTAAGCCCTTTCTGCTTTGAGCTTTTGCAGATGAGGCAGCATAAAGTTGGAGATTTTCATCAGTGTGGAGTCAAGAACGCACCTCATACTCTCCTTGCCATGTGGTGCTCATAGTGCTAGTGTTCACTGACAGATAGTTTGTCGGCGTTGCAACAAAAGGAAGGCGTCACCACTATGCAAGGGGGGATGGTTCGGGTATTGACTTCCTCGTCGATCCTACAACTGAATGGCTGCTACTAAGTTCTGTTCCAGATCTTTTTTTCGTAAATTAGGGCTTCAGTTTGCTGCTGTGTACTGTGTCGTGTTTATGTTGTTCAGGCTAAAGTGCCTTGCCTTGCTGGTAGCTAGAGAACAGAGATTTGTCTCTCTTTTTTTTTTTCGAATTTGCAAAGATTTTTAGACTTTAGGCATTCTGTTCGGTCATTCCTGGATAAAACTATTCATGTTGTTGCTTGTAGTCTGTTGCTATTTAGTGATGCAATTTCGATTCCTCAACTTTTACCTGCTCCTAGGCTCTTAGCCATTTTTCCGGAACTAAGAGCTGCTCTTAGCTTTATGTTTTCTGAATAATTTTTAAATCAGAAACAGCGCATTTTCCGTCCTTCAGTGCGACAGGAATTACCCATAATATGTACTGCAATGCGAGAAAATGTTTGGCAACACAGAGGAGGTTCTTGTTAGGCAGTGCAGGTGAGTTATTTTGTGTCGGAGGTGCTAGTGAGAGTTTGGATAGCTTAATGTGTTGCTAGCCGTGAGCTTGGTAACGGTAAGTAGTAACGCACGGGTAAGCTTAAAAGAAGAAAGATAAGTGGCGGATGTTGACATAGGAGCTTCTCGTTGGGTGAGTGAGTTATTTGGTGTCGGATGAGCTAGCATGAGTTTGTATTGGCCTAGCAGCGAGCTTGGAAATGAAAAGGTTAATTTTGGAATCAGACGCTACACTTGATATATATCAGTATTGAAGATAAAAAATAATCTTGACACGAAAATTCTCACGCTACAGTTGATATATATAGTTATGAATGAAATGTATTTTTTATAAAAAAATAGTTTGTTAAAACATCAGCGCTTAAGAGAAATCAGGGACGACAACAAAGTAGCAGCACGATTTCAACATCGGAGTGTCGTAATGATATGCACAAACGTACCAGCAAGTCAGAATATTACAACCAAACCATGAATATTTATCATAATACTTGTACAATGCCATCAGATTACAAATAAAAGATAAATGTAAAAGGTAGCCGCAGCAGCTTGCCCCTAAACACTTCATGCCATCATTCTTGGTCATCTTGCACGGGACCATTTATTTTTCAGAAGCTACCAGTCAGCTAGAACACTGATATGGTCCTGCAAAAGATATTAACGAGAACGAAAGCAGAAAAATACACAGATGGTTTTGGCAATGTTCAGTGAAGCCACGTTTACATAAAAGCATATCCTCGACTGTGGTGCTTGAAATCCTAGACATCACTGATTCATATCAAACATCCACACTATCATTGTAATGTAAAGCAGCACTCTGCAGCTATGAAAGGACCAAATAACAGAGCAAGCACAACATGGCAATAGTGACACTGACAGTATACCAATATTACCGATGCTCAATCACTGAATTACAGAAAGATTTACAGCTTTACACTATTGTCATGTTACATTCTATGCAAATTGTTGCCGTCAAGATAGGAGGCTAAGCATACCAAAATCTGAGTCTCCGGTAGTTTACATGTCATTTCTACAGCCGCAAGCAATGAAAAGCTAATAGGCAACAGTCCCTGCAAACAAAATTGCAAAAAAAAAAAAACTTAATCGTATGAAATAACTCAAAACAGCTACGTATATTTTTCCCGAACGCATACGAGAGCATCATGTAGTTTCATCAAGAGAGAAAACGTACAACGGAGAGGTAGAACCCCTCCTCACACCAAACAGCACAAAGGGGGCAAACTTATAAAAGAAAGCGGAATATATATTGGCTACATACAGAAATTTAATGGCAGATAGTGGAAAGTGAGAGAACGAAATATATTCAATAAACTACTTTGATGTCAAAACCAATAAGAAATTTGCACACAAAAGGTGGTCCTAGAGTGAATATAAGCAACCACAGATCAGGACATGGTGTATATTCATACCTGGTTCACCCATTTCATGAACATAATATACAAAAGTGCACAAAAACTGAAGCAGCTCTCAGAAAAGGAAAACAAAACAACAAAAGGAAAGCACCATGCGCAAGCTCAACAACAGGAAATACAACAGAAGGTATTGTTGAAATTGAAATGCATGGATACTCACCAGCTACGCCCACTAAGTATTGCTGGGTCCGGATCGACATTTAGCATGGACAATAGGTCCCAATTGTGACCTCTCCAGTCCATCAATATTACCATCTGGCGCATTCATATAGACTGCACCTTTGTACATCCACTCTTCAGTCTCATCACTGTAAAAATCTTCAAAGGGCTCTTGACATAATGCACAAACTGTTTGATCTTCATCAGCAGGAACTGCCACTTCTTTCTCTTCCTTTGTGTCCGGGACTGGATCCGAGGGCACAAATGCAGGAACTCCATCGTTTCCTACTGTTTCTGCCGCTCTTAACCACTCCTCAGCAGTGACAAAATATTTTCGGGAAGATTGTTTACGGTTCTTTGAATTTCTATTCTTGGTAACATGCCAGTCCATGTGAGTACGGTGCTCTTCTTGGCATTTAAATCGAAGGCCACATGTTTTGCACTGCCTGGGAAGATCCTGATACAAAGCATTGATGACAGAATCGTTCCGTACCTTGAGATCTACATTGAAGTCAACTCCGATAGAGTCCTAAAGAGAAAGATCCACAGCAACAACAGTTCAATTAACAACATAGTTATGAACAGAAACAGCCAGATACCAGCAAAGTTGCATGAATGCATCAGAAATACCTGAGGCTGGCTAGATGCTTCCAATGAAATAACACCTTGCCGCATAAGGTTACTCAGCAGTCCAGAGACAAATGGCGGAGGGCCACCAACTTGCGATGACGATGGACCCATCTGCAGTGAAGATGGAGCTGGTCCGGGTGGCCATGCCATATGGTGGCACAGGAGGTGATACAGAAAAAGAACTTGGCAGATGTTGAAGTGGCAGCGTTGCTGCACTGCCTCCTTGTCCTTGGAACTGAGATACAGAAATGCCAGGGTTAAAGCTTCTAAATGGCTCCTGATGTTGAGGACGGGGATATTGCGGAGGACGATGGGGCTGAGCTTGGTTTCCCAAAACTGTACCGAGATTTGGCTGACTCGATGACAACAAATCTGGGTGTTGATATGGTGGTTGAGCTAAGCCACCAATACTTACCGTTTTCCGGTCCAAGGCATCATATTGATGCCGTGGAACAAATACAGATGAGTTAGCTCCTTGAGTAACAAATGGCCTAATTTCTAAATTATCAGTTGAACTTCTAACATGTTTTGTATCAGGTGGAATTGGTGGTAATGTTTGTGATTGTGTATGAGGAAGAGGAGGCCACTCTATAGGAGCAGGTGACGACCTGTGCTTCTCAGCCAAGGGTATTTCTACATTCACAGCATCATATGTGCCACCACTAGCCAACCTGTTGACTGGTATTTCACCATCAGCAGGCTGTGGTATCCGACTAAGTACTGATGAATGTTCAGGTGCTTGTGCTCGCAATGACAGACCAGAAGGCTGCTGCCATGGTTGAGTTGCCAAAGTTGATACTCTCCCATGATTGAGGATATGTTCAGAACTCTGGTATTCCGAAAGAGCTCCGTTCTGCAGACCAAAATTGCTTGGATATCTCCTACTAGTGGTCATGTCAACATGCTGCACAGAAAGAAGATTTCTATGTGAATAAAAATTAAAGTGGATTCAAACAAATCTAACAATGCCGTGTCTTAACTCTTTATATTTGGCTAACGGATAAGAAGTTGGCAGTTTTCCCAGTTAAACATAGATAAATAAAGAGGCGAAAGATAGTATGTAATGTCCAAACTTTTGAAGTCTGCCAGGAAATCATGCATTAATCTAGCCAAATGAACTCTTGAAAACTTTTCAAAATTTAATATGTCATAGATGTCATGCATGAAATCTATATAAAAGTAAATTGCCAAAACATCACAAGCAAAATTTCCTTCCATAGCAGTATATGCATGTGACTAAATAGCTTTCATGACAAGCATCCAGAGGCGAGTGCAAAATACCCTGTTGACAACCTCATCATGCATAAAATCTATATAATTCTCAAGCAGTAGTTCAGTACCGCACAATTAGCCTTCTTTTAGACCCTGGTGCCTGCGCACCAGTGTGAGTTAACGTAACGTGGCTTCGCCACTGCAAAGTGTTTATATATAGATAATGACAATGTATAGATACAAATATAATAGAGGTTGAGTTGCCAAAGTTGACATTCTTCCATGATTGAGGATATGTTCAGAACTCTGGTACTCTGAAAGAGCTCCGTTCTGCAGACCCAAATTGCTTGGATATCTCCCACTAGTGGTCATGTCAACATGCTGCATAGAAAGAAGATTTCTATGTGAATAAAAATTAAAGTGGATTCAAACAAATCTAACAATGCCGTGTCTTAACTCTTTATATTTGGCTAACGGATAAGAAGTTGGCAGTTTTCCCAGTTAAACATAGATAAATAAAGAGGCGAAAGATAGTATGTAATGTCCAAACTTTTGAAGTCTGCCAGGAAATCATGCATTAATCTAGCCAAATGAACTCTTGAAAACTTTTCAAAATTTAATATGTCATAGATGTCATGCATGAAATCTATATAAAAGTAAATTGCCAAAACATCACAAGCAAAATTTCCTTCCATAGCAGTATATGCATGTGACTAAATAGCTTTCATGACAAGCATCCAGAGGCGAGTGCAAAATACCCTGTTGACAACCTCATCATGCATAAAATCTATATAATTCTCAAGCAGTAGTTCAGTACCGCACAATTAGCCTTCTTTTAGACCCTGGTGCCTGCGCACCAGTGTGAGTTAACGTAACGTGGCTTCGCCACTGCAAAGTGTTTATATATAGATAATGACAATGTATAGATACAAATATAATAGATAAAGACTTTAATAACCAGTTTCAGTCAAAAGCAGTCGACATGGGCTGCATACGATTAGGTGAATACATCTTTTTCAGTTTGGCAACAGTGTATTTTTTCTGGATTGGATTGGCCAACTGAAATCTGTGCAGGTACACTGATGCAACTAACAAAGAATAGTTACATAGCAGTTTAAATTTTTACCAGTGTTGCAAAAGGCACTGGCTTAGGGAGGAACAGGGAGGTGCTAATTAGGCACTAGCCTGAGGGAGGAAGAGATGGTTGCCAACGGGGCTCCACACTCCAATTGGCATACAATGGGCATGTACTTTTAATTAGTTAAGGACTGAAGGGGAAGGAGGAAAAGGTTAGGGAATTGCCAGTCCTTCGTTGTCACCATTTGCTGGCTACTCCTATGTAGCCCTAGCCCCTAGCTGCCAGATTTGGTCCCACCTAGCTCATCTTAAACGCCTAGGCAGTTAACCCAACCAAAATAACTGATTGAAAACTGTAGCAGTTGGGCGCCAAACAGAACCAAGGTAGCAACTTCATAATAATGATTTTTACAAATATGTCAATAATATAAATATGTAATCCAACTTAAGCATTTCATGGAAGGACGTCGTGAAAGGTTAAAATTATTTCATTGAACAGTATGAGTGATGACACGCATAGAAATTATTATGTTAATATTACTATTGCTGTAATTAAAGAAAGATCAGATAAGCATACACCAGTTGCAGTAATCCTATCCTCTCGATTTAATGGTGGCCCATCAACTGATGATCGAAGAGTCTGGCTTGGATAACTGTTCCTCCTGATATCAGGTTCCAATAGCCCTGCATTTGCCCCAAGAAAAGATGGTGTGCTGCTTCTGATTCGGTCAGTTAAAGTTGGACTCATATCCTCCCAAGAATACTCCTCTTCTTCAGAATTGAGCCAATTTCGTGCAATAGATTTGCTAGCCATTCCATTGGAATCTAGACGCTGCATCTTGGGAAGTCTTTCATCAGCATCCCTGCCTTGACAATTCCCATATGCATCAATAAGTTCTCTTGCACTTTGCTTCCTGGACTCTTCATCAAAAACCAATCTTGACCTGCCATTCCGTTCAGGCAATCTTCTGGGGTCAGGTCCCAATATAGAATGAGATGGTAGCGGCAGGGGCCTCTCAAGCATTCTCTTGGGGGACACATTTCTATGAAGCAAATCAAGAGGTGGTGATCTGGACAAGTTTCTTCTTGAGTTAGCTAATGGCCCATCTGGATTGGCATCAGTGGGGTTTGTGCTCAAAAGATGCGGTGACGTTGCCCTTATCGTCCCAGTAAGAGATCGATATGCCTCTTGTTGATCAGGATCCTCAGCATACTGCATTGTAGATTACGATTTGAAAACAAATTGTGAGCTATCAAAAGTTTTTCACACTAGTCAAGTATAAGTAAAACAAACAGAAGCAATAGAATTTGAAAACTTGAATTGGAGAACTACAATACTGGATCAGGTATATTTAGTTGTTTCTATCTAATCTAAGTACAAATTTAATTGTCCATCCCTGCCCCATCTAAAAATATCAGCAGCAGCAGCAACAACAACAAAGCCTTTCAGTCCCAAGCAAGTTAGGGTAGGCTAGAAGAGAAAACTAAATGATCTCAATAGTCCAACCAAAAATATTAATCTAGAAAGAAAAAAAATCCATATTCAACCAATAAGGGGAGCTAAACAACACGAGTAGTTTATTTTTTCAGTAGAATTCATCATTAAGTTATAAAGGTATATGTAGGTCTGGAAGACAAGCTTCAAACAGGAAAGTAGGTGAAAGGTTGGAAAAAGTAAAAACAAAAAAAGATGTGGGATCAATACCTGGAATTTTGAGGGACGTGGTAGCAAACCATTCGATGGTAACCCATTTATCTGACCCTCCTCCAAATCAACAATTTGTCTGGTGCTACGAGCTGTTGCCTGATGCACCTGGTTTAGAACAAAGGGGTAAAAAAGGAGAAAAATTCAATAACTTAATTTTTTTTAAAAAGATAGAGAGGCTAATATGTGAATACAATATGTTTTTGATACAATAGAACAACCTATGTTCAGATACTTCTCCTTATTAGATAACAACTTTCATGTTTGAATAACAACTTCAGCAGTGAGTGCACAAATTACTTAATATTCACAAAAAAAGAAGTCTTACAGAATTAACCTGCTTGAATTTATGTTGTGCCCCCAGATATTTTGGATTTACATGTATGCCATGAGGAGGTCTAGGAGATAGCGACTCTGATTGATGCAGATTTGCCGCTGCGGCAGGCCGCCTCTTTTCTGAGGGAGAAAATTGAAGGTCATCCTCAATGCCACGGAGCACAGAAGAAGGAAACACTGGCCACCAGGTACGAAAGAGGTGCCTCATTGAAGCATACTGGTTGGGATGAACTCTGCAGTATGCATCACAAAATACCTTCTGCAACCTAACAGCAAAATGCTCTACATATTCTCGTCCTATGTTCTTCACAATACTATCTAGTAGATACAGGGATGGTAATATCTGGTCAGGTGGCACCTGCAACAATACACAGAATAATGGTTGTTACTTTCTATGCAAAGGAATCTAGGAGGTATTGTATTAAAAATCATGCATATGAGGGGAAAAAGAGAGCATGAACTGTACATCCCAGTTATCGTATCACAGAAACCACATTTTGCAAATGCATGCCTATACATTCAAGGTGGATATTTCATTTGGTCCGTATAAATTCCAGTCCAGGTGAATCTCAACTTTCCCAATATCAAACAAGAATTTTAAGAAAATAAAGACCGTTAAGCACCATTCTTATACAGGCCATCTACATCAGTTCAATTCTAACCTCTTAGTAAATCTAATCAACAAAAAAAACTCCAGATTAAGCATTTGCAAACGGCAACTCGGTATCAAACTGTGAACTAGTAAAAAAACATTTTTTTTTGTTCCATGGCAGAGGCAGTTTGGTGGCATCAGGAATGGGAGTTTGTGGAAGAACTCCAACCAATACTTTCCAGGGAGAGAGATAGTAACTGGATGCTAAGTGAAAGATGATTACATTCCCAGCATTAACTATAGCTTATCTCCAAACTCCCAACTCATAAACCCACAAAACAAACAGTGAAATACAATTTCCTATCGAATTCCCTTCCTATCATTTGTGAACACAACGTACACAATGTATTTCACAAGTAACTCAATGCGTAGGAGCCCATATCCACTAAGACCAAAGTTTTGAACTTTCTTCACAGTACACTGTTTTCTCAATCCAGCATGAGGCAATGTTCCTGACTTCCTGTCTCCAATGGCTATCACATAACGACACTAAATTTTGCAACTGCAATGGTATTACTTTAACTAGGCCCCAACAAATTCCAGGTGAATCTCAACTCCCTACTGATATCAAACAGAAAATTTACGAAAACACATATTGTTAAGCCCAAATCTTAGAGGCCACTTCCTTCAATTCTAACATCTATGGCTAAATCCATTGGTTTCAATCGTAACCTCTATACCTAAATCCAAGAAACAGAATTTGAATGAAGATAAATCATTGACAAACTCCTTCATAATTTTTGAACCAAAAACAGCAGGTGGTGTATCAGAATGTGAACCACGTGTACATCGTAAGAATCTCGCACCAAATGCAGTTTTTACAACAACAAAAAAGCGATCAAATAAAAGGTCTGTCTCAATCCATTTTTTCGAAAGAAATCTCTCAACTTTCACCACAAGCGCATCAAACGCTAAGCCCTAGCAACTAAACAGCACAACTCACAACTCCACAGGCAAGCTATCGGCATGGCCAGGGCACCAAGCACTCAAAACCCAAGCTTCCCCCTCCCCGACAAAGCAAAGGGAAAAATAAAAACAACTCCGAGAGCGGAGGGAACTACCTCGGAGATGCGGGAGCAGATGGCGTTGGCGATGCCCCTTGCGGCGAGGGCGGCGTGCTGGCCGGCGATGATGGTGAGCTCGGTGATGACGGGCTTGCAGTTGAAGGTGAGCTCGCGGAGCGCCTCCGCGTACGCGCGCACCACCGCGGCGGCGCCGGGCTCGCCGCCGCCC
>LAPY01000654.1:57603-70066 GCA_000970635.1 Eragrostis tef
CCCACCGCCAGCCGTACAACACCAACTACTGCATCGTCAGCGGCATGTGGAACGGGGTGCTCGACAGGTACAGGGTGTTCGAGGCGCTCGAGATGGTCGTCTACCTCCGCACTGGCGTCCGGCCGCGGTCCTGGGACGAGACGGACGCCTCGTGGAAGGAGGTCACCGCCGTTGATCCCGTGGCCGCCGCCACCGCCGCTGTCGCCGACGATGACGATGGTTTGTTACCCCAGTGATCATCGGCTTCAATTCTATTGACAGCATGCACATAGATCAAATATACAGTGACACCGGACCGCAGTAGTTAAGAATGCACACAAGATTGTGGAGGAAAACTATTGAGGATCCATGACAAGTTTTTTGTTCGGACGAGAAACCCTTTGGGGTTAACCCGGAACATGTGTTTGTTTTCTTTCTTTTTCGATGTTTGTATACATCTTACGCTGTAATACTCCAGCTAGGTTCAGAAAAAAAAGAGAGGAAAATGACTGATCTCGAAAATGGATGTCTTTTCTTCTAGGGACTACTGCGTTCAACAATTTTCTCTGCCAATGATTTACTTGTGGTTCAGCCATCTGGGCTCTTCTCTTGTGGTGGGGACCTTTTGTGTTATCCTTGTGGCATATGCTTTCAGAGTTCTATTTGGTCTCTCACGGGAAAATTCAAAGCCAACAAGGCACACTCAAATGAGTGGCCTGAAATGATACTCTTTGCAACAGTCTTTCCTGAAGCATGAAAGCAACCGTACCGACTCCGCTCCTGTTTACAACAGGACAATTTCCATTTCTTAATATACTGAAATGATTGTATTTGTACATGTTATGCATGGCCACAAGTCTCACATGTCGGAATCTATTTTGATGATTTCAACCGAACAGAAAGAACAATAGAAACAAGTGGCATTTGAGCAAAACAGCATATGCCATAGTACAAATGACAGTCAACGCGAGGTCTTGCCTGGAAGTATTGGTAATTGTCGCAAGTCACTTCCAGGTGAGACGATGACGCTGAAGAATACCATAGCTAGAGGACCACCGTTCCAAAAAAAGAGCAGCAACAAGTTTAGATGCATGATTGACGAGTCCTTTACTTCTGCTTCATGGAAACCAACAGCTTGTAGCAGGTAACTTTCAGTGACCACTTCAAATGGAATTGATGGAATCATCCAAGCAGCATGCCTGTAACTTCTCTAAGTACAGGGCAGACCCTTGCATCACAACGGTTTGGAATCAGTCTGAGCTCAATCAGAATTCTTCTGATTAATCTTTCCTCTCCAGAGAATAATCTGCTCATCTTTAAATAATAAGGGAACACATGGAACTAAATCCTGTGGTATGGAAAGAAAAAGCCAAAGAATTAGATTGCTACATCAGCAAACACCCACTGAACAGACATTTAAGCAAGGAGGTATATCAGATTTAACATAACCCGAAATATCAAATTAAAAATGAAGAACGAAATGTAAATTATGGAGCCAACGAATTGGAATGACTATGTTCAGACACACACAAAGCAGCAGCAGCAACAGCCAAGGAACTTACCCTTAGCTTCACACCAATTTTCTTGCAATCACTAGTTCCAACATGAGAGCAATCTAGCCTCACCACTTCCACAGTCTTGAAGGCTTCTCTCACTCTATCAACAACATTAACATATACACCATTTCTGGCTGCCACAGGACAGCAGGATTAAAACATGAAACAACACCTCAACAATAGGGCTACGAAATAGTGAAGCACACTTATATAATTCAAATGCTGATGGCAAAAAATTTCGAACTTACTCAGTTTCATAAGTGGTGAAGAATTTAATCCTCTGTTCCTCAGTTCTTTTGTTTCCTCAAAAGTCAACCCTTCGACAACATTTTGCACAAGCCTAGGATAAATAGGAGCTAATGGCTTCCACAACATCAATGGTATTACAGGCCGCTGTGTTGGATCATAATTGCGACCACGATAGAGAATGAGGATGTTTATGTTACGATATATTATCTTACCACCTGTTTTATCCTGCACAATTGTGCAATGACATGAGAACTTTGACATATAAGCACAGTAGAAAGTGCAAATCCTAGAATTCTAGGTACCACTTTATGACCTCAAGATGGAAGCATATATTGTCCATGTCAATTGTTGGCACCCCCAAGCATTTGATCCTAACTGCTTCTGCACGTTTCCAGTGGTTGTGGATGTCATCTAGCATATTGTGTGTTACACCACCTTTCCCTGAGAACGAGAAGCATAACATTTATAACAGCACATAATTGTTTTTCCAAAAAAAAAATGGAATTTTACAGAGCTATATGATTGATGAAATATCCAGATATAACAATGGACAAGTATATTATGCAGAAATGTCATTCTTTGGATGCAATATAGCACATGGATTCAATAAACAATCTGTAGTTTATTCTAATACTTTCAAGCAATGACATAGTGAGACATAATGCAGGAAATGATATACTATCAAAACTTCCAAAATTTACATAATTACATAATAACTTCCATATTTCACCTTGTTCTACACAGGGAAAAAGAAAACAACAACCAAATATCAGTTCCCCAATTACTCAATGAAAACTCATTTTCTCTGCTCATTTTGCACCCAAAATTAAACTATTTCTGCAGGCATTGAACTCAAATGCCCAATTTACTAAAAATGCTAGTACCTGTTAAACAAAAAATCAATTAAGCGGTTCTGTTTCAAAGTACTCTAGCACAAAGCCTTAGAAAGAGAAGCCATTTGACCACCGTGAGCACCTAAGAACTCACCCAAATTGATCTGCCGAGAGCAATCGCTATGCCGGTACCTCTCCACCAGCCCCGCCACCTCCTCCTCCGACAGAGGCTCGCCGAGAACCTCTTCCCTGCTCCTTCCTCCGACACCGCACTCTTTGGCCTCGCCACAATCGCTTCCCGCGGCGGCGGCGACACCGTCCCAGGGCCGGTCGAGGCGGCCGGGGCCAAAGGGCGAGAACCGGGTGGGCTCACGGAACCCGATGGGCCTCCATGGAGCTCGCCGGCTCGTCCGGCCTGATCTTGCTTGCCCCAGCCTTCGGCTTCGGCGGCGGCGAGGGAGGTCGAGGTGGGTGGGGCTTAGGGATCCGCGTGAACGGTGGGTCGTCGTCGATGTCGGAGGGGAAGGTGGAGCGGAGAAGGCGGCGGGCAAGGGCCTGCGCGTGGGTTGGGCGCCGCCATAAGGGAAGCTTGCGAGGAAGCATTGGTGGCTGGGTGGGAGGGAGCGAGAGGTGGAAGACGACTGACGAGTGATTTGGGCTGAAACTTGAGGACGCGTTGCGCTTTGGAACGCCCACGGTCCAATTTGAGTTTTTTCATGGGCCATATGAATGGTACGCATTGGGTTATGACAAACTGGGCTGTTTCTAAGGGCCCATGACAAATTGGGTTGGAGCTCGAGGATGTATTTGGGCTTTAAAGGCCCAGTGCTTGCATGGTTCGCCAAAGCTGTTTCTGGTTTAGTGGTGTTCGTTTCTTTGGCCAAAATTTTAGCCATTTAGAATGTTATCATTTAGAAGTACTAATTTAAGTCTAATTACAGAACTAATTACAGAACTCTAAGCTAATTCGCGAGACGAATCTAATAAGAGTAATTAAACTGTAATTAAAAGATGAGTAAAGTGCATCCAGGGTCCCTAAACTATTCTAAGATTCTTATCTAGGTCCACGAACTCTTAAAATGAAGATTTGAGTCTTTAAACTATTTCAGGGTTATCATTTAGGTTCATAAACTATCATTTATGTTTCTAATCTGGTTTAGCGCCTAAGTAAGCTATCTAAAATGTGGCATGCGCTCGAATAATGATGACACGACGTGCCAGCTTGATAATTTCGCAGGTTTGATAGGGTTTCGACCTTAAGTTTGGATATTATCCCTGTATGGACCATTATATGCCGCTCTAGTGGCTAAGCAGTACAAAAGAAGCAACATCTTGTTTATCAGGCACTTAGCGAGAAAATTGGATGAAGCTCGCGGTCTGGTGGCCATGGTTAACGGCGATCAGTAGAAGCATGTTGGCGGTGACGTCGGACTAGTGGCTCTTCGTTTTGAAAGTTTATGGACCCAGATGAGGACCCCAAATAGTTGAAGGACCCAAATCTTTGTTTTGAAAGTTTATGTACCCAGATGATAACAATGAAATAGTTTAGGGACCCAAATCTTCATTTTAAAAGTTGATGGACCTAGATAAGAATCTTCGAACAGTTTAAGGACCTGGGAGGCACTTTACTCTTAAAAGATGGTTACTATAGCATCACTATAACGAAACGTAGTTTAATTAGTCTCGTTAGATTCGTCTCGAAAATTAGCCTCCATTTGTTAAAAAGTTTTATAATTAAATTTTATTTAATATTCTTATATGTCAAGATTATTTTTGATGTGACAGGGGCTAATTTTAGCCCTGAATTTGATGTGACAGGGGCTAATTTTAGCCCTGAAACGAACGGAATTGAATTGCCGCTTGTAAAATGAGCATTCCTGCTACCACTAGCATTTCGTGTCATTTTCCATCGCCTCCGGCATTCACAAGGACATTTAGACTGGTTCGGGAAAAGAAAAACACACACAGAGAGAGAGTATATTTAGACTGCCCCCGACTTGTGTAGTTGTGTTCAGGATTTGGTGAACAGTGATTACAGTAGAACTTTTTTTTTTTGCGGGGATATTTCAGTAGAACACTTGCCGTCTAAAGAAAAGATGTCCATCATTTCTCCGAACATGATTTCTTGCACGCACTAAAGACAGTCCCTGCTACAGTATTATAGTCCCTGGTTCAGTGCCATACCATTTCATGTCTCATCGCCTAGTTTCCATGATTCAGAAGCACCCCTATATTTAGGTTGCTCCGGACTTTTGTTAGTAATGATTTCCATAGAGCTTTGCCGTCTAAAGAAAAGATTTCTATTCATTTCTCCACTTTTCTTGCACGCAGTATATTAATTTATTGTACGAGCATGCAAGTACGCATCACATCAAATTAATGTCAATCTGAACAATCCAAGTCGATAATTGATTGGTAGGACGTTGAACACGGCAATACGCTTCATGCGTAATGGCGCACAACATATAGTCCTACTAGATGTTAGAGCATCTCCAAAAGAGTCGTATAAATCTTTCTTAAATCAAAATATTGTAATTCAATCAAAAACCCATCTCCAACAGCACATCAAAACTACTCACAGTTTTTTCATAGTTTCTAAACTCTTCTCATCTGTAGCTACAAACAGGAAAAGAAATAGGGCCTCCATTCTTTTTTTTTTCTCAACAGAATTAATGTATTGGTAGCCTCAAGTGCTGATGTGTCCCAACCAAAAGTGTTTTGATCCACTTTTAGGGAGAGAGGGACTGTTGGAGGAGGAAAGAAAAATTCCCTCTTATAATTTTTTTGGTTGTTCCTAAAAATAAGTTTATGGGAGCAATTTTATAGGAATATCTTGGAGATGCTCTTAGATGAAAGCACAATCGCTTCTTCATTCTTTGCCGAGATTTGTGGAATCACGTAGAGAGATAACTAATTGAGACACTTAAATTGTGAGATCGATAACACGCACACATAGGCATCCATCCATGCATTACAACATTCTGACAAGATCATGGCCGCAGAAGTGACAAGATCGATAACTAGCATGTGGAACGGACTGCTGGACAGGAACAAGGTGTTCGAGGCACTGGGGAAGGTGATCTATCTCGACACTGGTGTTCGAGGCACTAGATTTATTGCTGAAACGAAGATGTTTCAAAGGACATCCACGATTAGTGGTGATTCGAGAGCATCCAATGAATGACGAACGTATGGGAGAGTCACCATGGGCACAACACATCATGACCCAACCCCCCAAAGTATGGGAGAGGAATCTGCCACTAGCGCCACCTTTTGATGCATGCCCATCGCCGCCTCGAGTGGATGATTGTCAGAGTGACCCAATCCCACATAGTATAGGAGGGGAATCGACTAACAACAGATCAATGATGAATTTGCCAGTTCTTCAACTTGTCGTTCGTTTGCATTGGTAAGGGGATATGGATCGGTCTACCTGTGGTCAACATCATCGCCTGCCATTGCAGGATTGATGCCATCACCGCGCGAGGATGTCGACATATCTCAGCAAGATAAAGCCACCGAGGATATGAAGCCATGAACCCTCGAGATATCACCATTGCCGCCAAGGCAATATCAGATGAGGATGGCAGGAAGGACCTGAACCCAGCCATAAACCAAAAACAATTAACTGGTTTTCTTTCAAAAGAAGAACCTTTCTCGAAACCGACAAAACGGATCGGTAAACTGGGAAAAACTGATCCTTTTGCTTCCAAATTTCATCCAAGTTTGTTTTACAACGCTTTTGCTCGGTGTTTACCATGACAATGCTCTTACAGAGCTGGGCGAACGAGTCCTTGCGGTACGGTGGAGACCGCGATGCTCCTCAAGGTGGGGGCGCATACAATTGTTATATACTCTCTTTGTTTTATTTTTGGCTTTCAACATGCGTGTTAATTAAGGGAGGGGTGAAAAAGGTGATGGGCACATGAAAGATGGAACATGAGAGAGATAGAGATAGAGATGCATTAGAAATTAAGAAATGAAGGAAGAATTGCAGATATTTTGGCAAAAGTTTTGAATGCTAGAAATGCAAACAAACTAAAATGGAGGGACCGAATAAAAAATAGAAAGAGAATAACATAAAATACAAACTGTATATGATAATTTGTAACTCTATCAATTTCAAAAAATATTGATATATATATATATATATATTTTTGGGTCAAAGTCATTTTTTACTTTGACCGAATCTACAATGCCGTATGTTCATGGGTAGAGGAAGTGCGTCTCTCTATGAAATAGTAGACAAAACAGTAGATCTTGGCAAAATAGGGAGCGCGTCTCTTTGTGAAATAGTAGACAAATTAAACAGTAGATAGATCGGCAATGAAGTCAACAAGCTTGGTACCTGTGTTTTGCACAGGACTGTGAACAAAATCTTATTCAATTGAACAATTCGTGGTGATTCGAGAGCATCCAATGAATGACGAACGTATGGGAGAGTCACCATGGGCACAACACATCATGACCCAACCCCCCAAAGTATGGGAGAGGAATCTGCCACTAGCGCCACCTTTTGATGCATGCCCATCGCCGCCTCGAGTGGATGATTGTCAGAGTGACCCAATCCCACATAGTATAGGAGGGGAATCGACTAACAACAGATCAATGATGAATTTGCCAGTTCTTCAACTTGTCGTTCGTTTGCATTGGTAAGGGGATATGGATCGGTCTACCTGTGGTCAACATCATCGCCTGCCATTGCAGGATTGATGCCATCACCGCGCGAGGATGTCGACATATCTCAGCAAGATAAAGCCACCGAGGATATGAAGCCATGAACCCTCGAGATATCACCATTGCCGCCAAGGCAATATCAGATGAGGATGGCAGGAAGGACCTGAACCCAGCCATAAACCAAAAACAATTAACTGGTTTTCTTTCAAAAGAAGAACCTTTCTCGAAACCGACAAAACGGATCGGTAAACTGGGAAAAACTGATCCTTTTGCTTCCAAATTTCATCCAAGTTTGTTTTACAACGCTTTTGCTCGGTGTTTACCATGACAATGCTCTTACAGAGCTGGGCGAACGAGTCCTTGCGGTACGGTGGAGACCGCGATGCTCCTCAAGGTGGGGGCGCATACAATTGTTATATACTCTCTTTGTTTTATTTTTGGCTTTCAACATGCGTGTTAATTAAGGGAGGGGTGAAAAAGGTGATGGGCACATGAAAGATGGAACATGAGAGAGATAGAGATAGAGATGCATTAGAAATTAAGAAATGAAGGAAGAATTGCAGATATTTTGGCAAAAGTTTTGAATGCTAGAAATGCAAACAAACTAAAATGGAGGGACCGAATAAAAAATAGAAAGAGAATAACATAAAATACAAACTGTATATGATAATTTGTAACTCTATCAATTTCAAAAAATATTGATATATATATATATATATATTTTTGGGTCAAAGTCATTTTTTACTTTGACCGAATCTACAATGCCGTATGTTCATGGGTAGAGGAAGTGCGTCTCTCTATGAAATAGTAGACAAAACAGTAGATCTTGGCAAAATAGGGAGCGCGTCTCTTTGTGAAATAGTAGACAAATTAAACAGTAGATAGATCGGCAATGAAGTCAACAAGCTTGGTACCTGTGTTTTGCACAGGACTGGGAACAAAATCTTATTCAATTGAACAATACTTTCTTACATACATATATAGCGGCTCGCACTTTTACATATTGCCACAATAAAAATATTTGAAAGAACAAGTGCAAAAGATCTTTGTTTTCATAAGAAGACACCATCACTTTAGTTGTGGTTGTCACCCCAGAACTGAGCCTGGAGCCAATCTACGGTCTTCTTCTCCACTTGAAATGCCTTGGCTAGGACATCGTCGGAGATCGGTGGCTTTGAGCCGAAAACAGCATTGGCAATGGTGATAGCACCTGGGTTTTGGCTGCTAAGTGCAGCAATGGCCACCGCTGGCTTGTCATGGCAAGCGTTGAACTGGAAGTGGACGAGCCCCTTAGGGAATACAAACACATCACCTTTGTTGAGCATCTTGGAGAACATCTTATTATCTGTGTTTGATGTCACGAAGCCAACCTAGAGGGTGCCTTCCTTAACTGTAAAAATCTCAGTAGCACGGGGGTGCGTGTGAGGCGGGTTCTCGCTTAGTGGAGCGTAGTCAATGCGTGCCAAAGAGATTCCAAGAGTGTTGAGGCCAGGAATCCGCATGGCATTGATCAAGGTGACGTTGGACCTGACCTTGCTAACAGTCGTGTCTCTTGGTTTGTCCAGATTGGCTGCCAAAAAGAAGTCATCTACCTTCACTTCCTTAAGAGTCTTTGCAGACAAATCCGTTGACATTCACTGCATTGTTAAGAAAACACACACGTCATGTCACAAAGCTAATAGATTGGACAAATATTTAATGATTATCTGTAATGATAGTTTGTCATATAGAAAACCATAAATACTATCTTTTTTTACATATTTGGAGGCACATACCATGAGAATCCTTTTCAGCCACGCAGAAATCTTGGAGAGGGCTCGGGTCTGAAGCGACTGCTTGCCAGGAGAGCAATGCCAGAAGAGTGGTGAGGACAACGAAGTTTTTGGAAGAGGCCATTTGATATTTGCAGAGTCTTTCGGTGTAGTTCTATTGCTCAGAGTAGCCTGGTGCTGGTTGTGTCTTGTGTCCGTTTAGTTGATGTGTCCATGGAGACGATGGGTGAAGTATTTATGGCAGCAGAAAGAGTTGGTGACCTTGTGAACAAGTCAACAAGAAGAAAGAGGTCACTGCTAATTGAAATGGTCATTTTTGGGCGTAGTGTGCTCACCAACTGCAGTTATATATATTCGAACAGGTCATATCGATGAAGCTTCCTTTAGTACATGCATTTTACAACGTGTTAGCCAACTAACCAGACGTGGTCATGTTTTGGTCTGGGAAATTGTAATTTTAGTGCTTCATTAAGTTTGCGTGACATTTTCTCATAGGCAACATCACTTTCTCTGAGATCACCTTCATGAAAATCCTATATGAATGCGTGTGATGAAAAGAATCGAAGGTCCAGGTACATGAAAATCGATGGAACATATCCTATATGAAGGATCAGACCACGTCCACTATTTTGAACTTATCAAGGGCATCCAGGTACCAGATACGTGGAGACTTGGAAATAAATATATGGCCCATTTGCTTGACCCGTTTAAACCATTCATACAACAAAAAATTAACATCATGAGCTTAATGTACCCTTTACTGAAGTGACCGGCTAGGTATGTATATTTCAAGCTCATTAGGTATAGATTTTAGACATATGCACAGTACACTCCCTTTTTAGTGGTAAATGCTGCTGCTAGGGGAGGAACAAAATCATCATTGAATATGTTAACAGCTAAATAAACCGTCATGTTCTATAATTCACCTAATATATATGGCTCCCTTTTCCCCTGAAAAATCCATAAAAAATGATATGTTTCCTTAGGACAAAATCATCACTGTCATATTCTCATATGTCATGCATGACGACCATCAATCTTCACACAATAAGACTGGGTTGAGAAGATGATCAAATATATATTTGCTTGCACGGATGCTGACTACAGCTGAGACCATTTCCCAGTATTTTATCCCACATCTCATTGACCTCTTCTAAGTCCCAACTACTATATAAGTGCATGCGTCCCTTCCAGGGACAAAGCATCAAACAATATACACAACAAACAGCTCCAAGAACAGACCCCTCTGGAGCAAAGTTAGGCATGGCCCCCTCCAACATCGTTCTTCTCACTGTTCTTCTCGCATTGCTCACTTCTGGGGCGGTGGCTTCTGATCCTAGCCCTCTTCAGGACTTTTGCGTTGCTGACAAATACTCACCAGGTACAGACTTTACCTGAGTTGTTGTGCAATCTCATTCTGATGTTCATAACAAAGCCAAACAGCTAGTAGATATTTTTTTATTATTCTTCATTAAGCTTCCTAACAAACATATATGTGTGCTATTTTGTTGCTACAGTACGTGTCAATGGGTTTCCCTGCAAGGACGTCAAGGATGTGAAGGTCGACGACTTCTTCCTAGCAGCCAACCTTGACAAACCGATGGACACGACTAAGAGCAAGGTCGGATCCAATGTCACATTGATCAATGTGATGAAGCTCGCGGGTCTTAACACCCTGGGCATCTCCATGGCTAGGATAGACTACGCTCCTAAAGGACTTAACCCACCCCATACACACCCCCGCGCCACTGAGATCTTAACAGTTCTTGAAGGCTCACTCTATGTTGGCTTCGTTACGTCTAACATAGACAACAAGTTCTTCAGCAAGATGCTCAACAAAGGTGATGTTTTCGTCTTCCCTCAGGGCCTAATCCACTTTCAGTTCAACCCTAGCCACGACAAGCCAGCAGTTGCCATCGCTGCGCTCAGCAGCCAGAACCCAGGTGCAATCACCATTGCCAATGCAGTTTTCGGGTCAAAGCCACCGATCGCAGATGACGTTCTTGCCAAGGCATTTCAGGTGGACAAGAATGTTGTAGATTGGCTCCAAGCTCAATTTTGGGAGGACAATCACAACTAAGTTATGGATTGGTTATCAAGGTTTAAGCTTAGCCATAATAAGAAATAACATGGGTTGTGTCCTAGCAATATGCTGTATACTGGTTTGTAACAACTATATGTACTACATGAGTTGTAAATTTAAATAAATATATCTACATAAGTATTCATTATTGATATACAATGTCTCTCTATAAACTCACTGGCAAAACAAGATTATGGTCCCAGAACCTTGTATTGTTAAAAAGCGAACAGAAAACAATGGCATTCATGAATATATACTGGTCAGTGGATGAAGATCCCATATATCCAACTAAATAATATCAAGGGTTTGATCAAAGAAAAATAATACCGAAGCTAGGAAACCAGTTTGATAATCGATATGTGTACGTAATTCACAACTAACACATGTTTCCTGCCGAAATGACCAACAACGGATATGTGTCACTTTTTCTTTACTGGAATTAGATTTAGTGGTTGCTAGGAACTTGTGTGCCCTTTCCTGCTCTCTATCTTTCCAATTTTGGAATTGGCTAGTACTCCAAACCACAGCTTGGTCCGCACATTTTGTACCCTCCGAAAAATACAGACATTTACAAATGAAACCTCCTATCTTCAGTGTTGGAGATACTTGACTTGAAAAAAGCTATTAAGTATTCAATACTACACTATAAATTTTCGGTCAAAAAAATACTACACTATAACTTACCTTTGTCAGAACTCAGAAGTCATCTTAGAAAACAAATCACATGCGTGTCTTTGTAAGATCAATGAACCTAAAGCATGGTTCATAGGTTTTGGTGATTGATGTCAACATGGTCAATGGGACTAACAAGGTTTGCTAGTTTGCAAGATGTTTAGTCTCATGGATGTAGTGACACACTATTAGAAGGTCAACACCTCAAAGGTTGCAAGAATGATGATAAAGAGAATCGAAGTGACTACTACACATATGAGGTAAGAGACAAGGTAAGTATGTCAAGTGTCCTTCTATGCATCTTATATCTTGACATACTTTTGATCATCATGTTAGTCTTGTCTTTATACCTTATACCATGATGATCTTGTCTCTTATGTTATGATGACATGCATGTGCTTATTTATGTATACTCTATCTTGTCATCATATTGACATGTCATGTCATGTGGTCTTGCTTATATATCATTTATCATCATGACATGCATGTTTATCATCTATTCATCATATAGCTTGCTTTCATATCCTATATCATAACGATGTAATTGTGCTAGTTTTATATACATATCTTATGCACATTATGGTTCGATCGGGTTGTCCCTTTGTGGCAACAAGATCATTGTGACTAACATCTTTGGATGAA
>LAPY01000654.1:99208-116585 GCA_000970635.1 Eragrostis tef
CCTCGGGCCGGGCCGGCACGGCACGAAACTCGATCGGGCCGGGTCGTGCCACGTGCCGTGCCAAACGTCCGGGCCACGGCCCACCCGGACTTGGCCCGGCCCAAGTCCCAGGACTACTGCCAACAGTGCAACAATCGGCCATCGAGTGCTTCCTCAAGTATTCATGCATCTAACTTAGTCTTTAATTATTTTGATGAAGTTGTAGACAAAATGAATCTTAGTCGTGTTCGTGTATGCCTATTCAGTTGATGCTATAATTTTAAACATTACATGTGGTACCGCAGTCTTATCTGTAAAATGCGATCCATTGTAGGGACAGGAAGAACGTGCAAGGCTGCACCTGTGGATGCAGTAGTCACGAAAGCATGCCCAGGTGAAATTTACTTTAGTACCCTGTTTTGTATATTTCGCTGACTTGCTTTAAACTAAGACAAAATGTTTTTTTTTGGCGTTGGAACGGTGTAGTAAAATGTTGCTCCGTCTTGTTCTATGCATAGGGGAAAGAGACTATCTGGCTGATGTCCCTGTAGAACAAGAATCACAGGTAGTTCCTGGATGCACCTCTATAATCCTGATCCTTATGGTCAACATTATATGCTATTGACTGAATGAAAATTCCTTTGAACTTTTCCGTTTATGCATAGAGACAATAACATTGTACTGTATATATTATATGTAAAATGAATCTAGATATCTTGTCGGAAAATTTAATCCAAACAATGATAGCCCCATTGATTCCATGTCTGGCACAAACAAGATCCCAGGTATGGTGCAATCTTGAATTTCGGTTTAGCCAATTAAAAATGTATATTTGGGAGAGAAGTAAACCCTGGTAATGTGACACTATCTGTCTAGGCTACACAAAATCATCTGGTGAGAACTCTGAGTCTAGTAGTCAGGAGATTCAGAGAAGTAATTTCTTATCCTTTTTAGTACATAAAAGCAGATGAGTATCACTGAGAATATTTAACTAAGAAATTTCTATAAATTCTGTAGGTTTTGCTGAGAATAATGAAGATTCTGTAAACAATAAAGATATGCAGGAAGATAAAACTGGTAATTCTTTGACCCATCCAATAAGTTAACCTCAAGAGAATTCCGCACGCGGAAGCTAAGAATTCCATTATCTATGTTTCATTTCCAGGCGTTGGGAAGCAGTTGCGGTTTTCTAATGGCAGAGAAGAAATTATTGAGGAACCCGCTGGTGTACAGCAACAGCAATTGGCTGATAGGGAGGAAGAAATTGTTGAGGAACCGGCTGGTGTGCGACAGCCACAATTGGCTGATGGCAGGGAAGACGTTGTTGAGGAACCGGCTGGTGTGCAGCAGCAGCAGCCACAATTGGCTAATGGAGGGGAGGAAATTGCACAGCATCCAAATGGGAACGTTGTGTTAATCTCCATTAAACAATCCTGTGATCATTTTTGTTTTGGATGTAGCTATTTTATTGGTATAATAAACAATATCAATTACTCTTGTTTCAGACTTTGGCGGTGTATATGACAACGTGCTCACGAACGATATCATGGACTGGGAGTCATTCCATAAATCGGCCTGTTTTTAGGTGTAGTTTGGCTTTATTCAGCAAAGCAGGTTAGAGAACTAAGAAGGTCTCTTTGTTAATGTACGAACATGATGGATCCTTAATAATCATGAGCGAACCTAATCATAACTGATATTTATGGATTATTACCATGCATGCATAAAATCTCTTTGCACTTCTGTGTATCTGCTCTCCAACTCCTTTCCCTGCTACTGCTCAGGTACTCCAGTAGTGGTTCTCCCTTAGCATGCAGTTATAGTCGCATGCAGTGACCAGAACAACAACCAGCCCCGGCCACTAGAAATCCTCCTCTCATCGCCAATATCATACTTAGTAAAATTGGCTGGTAGTGCGCTACACGAAAGCGTTATAAATTAGGCGTCATGTTTATCTTGCATTAGAGTAATTCTTCTTGTTTTCTGAGGTGCTTCCAGGGCTTTATTAAGGCTAATTAGGAAGCACCTATAAGGGCCCTTATATAGTAGTCCAGGTTAGTGCTGTCGCATGGTAGCATGTAAGATAAGAAAAAAAAATTCTCAAGCATTGACTTTATCAAAATAAATAAATAAATAAATGGTAAATATATTTGATTTACTGCTCTTCCGGCTTGTAACCAGTTCCATATATAATGGAGACGGTGTAATTGGATCTAATAAAAAAAACAAGGGAATTTTTCTCAACTCTCTCTCTCTCTCTCTCTCTCTCTCTCAACCCCTGCCGCATGCCTTGCCCCCACGACGCCGCCGCCATGCCGCTCCACCGCCACGCCCACACGCCGCCGAGCTGCCTCCTCGTGTGGCGGTAATTGGAAATTTCTTTTTCTATAATTACATCTGAAAAGGGTATCCATCTTGAAGCTCTCACTACAAATCGCACGGAGAAGAAAAGGGTATACTTTTTTCAACGTTTTGCTGGAGCAACAAGACCACGTCAGGTGGTTAGTAGAGTGCAAACAAGCTATCATTGAACAGGTCATACAAGATAACCATGCTGTTTCGTCGGCAGGTTCTACCAGACTAGACTATTTCATACGTTGGTCGGTTCAACTTGACCTGTTCAGAAGTTCACAAGTACAGGGCGCTGCGAATGCTGCGCCTATATAAGCCCATCCATATCGCAACCCCAAGAGAAACACAAGCAACTGCTTAGACTGCTGCAAAGGTCGACTTCCAACTGACAGCTTTGTGAAAGCCAAATCAAAACAGAAATGGCCGCCGCCTCCTATTTCCTTTTTGCTGCTTTTCTAGCACTGGTCGCTTCACACGCCATTGCTTCTGATCCCAGCCCGCTCCAGGACTTCTGTGTTGCTGACATGCACTCACCTGGTATGTATGAACTTACATCTCGGTATTCAAATGTTCAAGTACTAAACGCTGACACCATTTCGTCATTTACAAGTACAGGCCGCTGCCAAAGCCGCGCCTATATAAGCCCATCCATATGGCTACCGAGAAACAGAAGCAACTACTTAGACTACTGCAAAGATCGACTTCGAATATACAGCTTTGTGAAAGCCAAATAAAAACAAAATGGCCGCCACCTCCGATTTCCTTCTCGCTGCTTTTCTAGCCCTGATCGCTTCACAAGCCATTGCTTCTGATCCTAGCCCACTCCAGGACTTCTGTGTTGCCGACATGCACTCACCTGGTATGTATGACAACATTTTGTTATTGGAACCAGTAACTAGTGTAAACCTATTGATTTCTGATATTTGTGTATCTACTTAATTTGCATCTTTTGTATGTACAGTACGGGTGAATGGATTTGTTTGCAAAGATCCCATGGCCGTGAATGCAGAGGACTTCTTCATGGCAGCCAATCTTGACAAGCCTAGAGACACCAAGATGAGCAAGGTGGGATCAAATGTCACTTTGGTCAATGTAATGAAGCTTCCTGGCCTCAACACTCTAGGCATCTCTCTAGCACGCATCGATTATGCGCCCTTGGGGGAAAACCCACCACATACCCACCCGCGTGCTACTGAGATCCTCACTGTTCTCGAGGGGACCCTGTATGTCGGCTTTGTCTTGTCTAACATGGACAACGGTAACAAGCTGTTCACCAAGGTTCTCAACAAGGGCGATGTGTTTGTCTTTCCAGAGGGGCTCATCCATTTTCAGTTCAACCCTATCCACGACAAGCCGGCGGTCGCTCTCGCTGCTCTCAGCAGCCAAAACCCCGGAGCTATAACTATTGCCAATGCGGTCTTTGGCTCGAAGCCACCGATCTCAGATGACGTTTTGGCAAAGGCTTTCCAGGTGCAAAAGGGAACAATTGACTGGCTCCAGGCTCAATTCTGGGAGAACAACCACTATTAGATAAATTCAAGATCTGATCTTGAGTGACTACTTATATGCATTGATGACAACCAGATACTTGTATCGAGTTTGAATTCTATTATGGATAAAATAAATATCTATTGTGTTTGTAGTGTCATCATCATTTTGTGTCTATTGTATTTGCATCTTTTGTAGTGCCATTATCATTTTCAAATCTTTACTCATTATTCAGCACTGTTACTATTTCCAAGCGAACCAACAAAATTGAAAGGTCAGATAGCTTTCGTAGCAATGTTTGCGGATGCCGGATGGCATGGCATTACTCAGTCTACAACCAACAGTTACGCAAGTACCTGCTTCATGTGCTCTCTCGGTCAGATTGCACTGGCTAGGAGATCGTGTACTACGAGTATTGTTGAGTTCCGTTCGATTTGTCATTCCTATGCTTTAAAACTCTCACTAAAAGTTGCCATACTAACTTAAATATATGCTAACATTGAAACTTAGTTGTGATGCTACGAACAAAATAGAGAACATTCGACCTATATATAGGTTCCAAAATCTATATTCTTTAAATAATATCAAGGGATAGCAATATCCAGAGCCATACTTGAGAATACATGATGCTTAAATTGGTATTACTAGAAATCTGACATGATTTTCTCACAATTTGAAAGCTTGTCTTGTAACCTTTTGTTCCTACATACTTTTTATGCATTCATTGCGTTGGATTCGTGGAGTAATCTCTAACTAGCAAAATGGTGACAAAGCACATGTTGGGAACACCAATATCCACTTGCTCAGCTGGTCATCAATGAAAATACCAAGATTGTAAATTATATTAGTTTTATATATAATTTTTTGAGAACATTATATAGTTGTATTTGGTACAGTACTATCAAAATTATAAGATATTTTTGTGATAACCTTTGAATTGTTGACTCGTTTGCATGCATATAGCAGGCACATGGGCACAAGATGCCTTATTTTCCACTTGCCTTGTACAGCTATCATAATCTGCAAGCTAAGCTAGTTTGCTCTACTACCTGTGACTTTGTATTTTTATTTTTTTAGAAGACTGAATATTCTCTATATTGATTTTACTGACTCGTAAGAAGCAGTGTCGGTAATTGGGAGTATATGTTTTTCTTCTATATATTTCCATATTATATTTGAAATGGTAGCCACCTTGAAGCTGACTAGCGATAAACATCATGAAGTGAAGGGTAATTTTTTTCCATGGTTGGTAGAGTGCAAACAAGCTACCTTTGACAAGTTCGTACATGTTAACTATAGTCTTTTTTCTTGTAGTGACGACAGTCCCCTTCCTCAGGCTCACGGCCATTATGGCCTTCCTTTCCTAGTTTCGCTATGGCAGCTCCCTCCCCAAGGTTCCCCAACCATTCACTTACATCTAGACAATGATGACATGGGGGAGGGGTGGGGTGTATGGGGACAGCGGCAAGAGGGGCCAGCTGCAAACCATAGTGAGCCCTCCACGGTCCAGCGGTCATACGCTGGGTGTGGCATGGCAGCAAACTACGCGTGGGCTGGTCGACCAAGCGGTGTTCTAATAGGGAGAGGTGCTGATTTGGCAGCACTAGTGGAAAAGGCAACGTATCCTATGAGAAACAAGTTTATATGAGAACTATAAGAACTCTATTCTGTGCCACATGATCCCCCTCCCACCTGAATTCATGCGCCCCATTGGATCAAGATCATGTGGCCAGAATGGAGTTGCAACTCCTCTCCCACCTGAATTCATGTGCCCCATTGGATCAAGATCATGTGGCTCAGAATAAAGTTCTTATAATTCTCACACGAACCTGGTTCTCATAGAATACGTTGAGGGGCCTATAATTTTGCATGAATATGAGAAAGACGAATAATATGAAAAAAATGTCTATGGCTAAAACTTCAATAAAAGGAATGAAGGGAGTATTTCATTAGGTGCAGGAGCCTTTATATTACAACTTGGTCCCAAACAGTTTCAGGTAATAGAGCATTCACTAAATAAGTAGTCCAGGTAAAGTAATGATGTGAACCGACTGAGAACGAGCTAGGAAAATAGCTCTGCTATTGAACTGGTCATTGGTTTTATTATTCTTTTTTAAGCACGTAATGGTCATTTGTGTAGAAGTCTTAATTACCTCACAAGGAAGCACGGGAGAAAGCTAGCTAGCCTTTTACCAGTTCTCACCCAGTCGGTACGGATGCATTGCACAATAATCTTAGGCATCCCAAGTGATCATCAATGACGATATGCATCGGTATAATATTTGGATTAGGTACAAAATACCTGCATGCCATATTGACTGTTTCACGTCACAAGCTTTCTTGATAGTTTAATGACACTTATAATGCGCTTTAGCTACGTCAATGTCTTTGAAACCGTGTCACAGTTTCCATTAAATCACAAAAAAATCAATGTTTGATTATGTAACCAGTTAACTAAATGATAGACGAGTAACGCTGTTTTTAATTCTGAATTACTCCTGTCGTAATCTCAAATAAAATGGTGACCAAGCGGTCATCAATGACAACAATGAGATTATTCCTATTATAAGTTTAATCCCATCATTTCAAATTACTTCTCATCCTATAAATTTTCAGAGTGATATAGCAATTGTGGTTTTGAGAATACTACTGAAAGGATGGGCTGCATATGTAACAAAACTAGTAGTCCAGGTGAAGTTATGATGTGAACCGGCCGAGAAGATCCTAGGAAAGTGGCTCTGCTATTGAACTGGTCATTGTGTAGAAGTCTTACTTGATTACCTCTCAAGAAAGCATGCAAGAAAACTAGCCTTGTACCAGTTCTCACCCAGTTGGTACGGATGCACTGCACCAGGGCACGCAAGCAATAGTAACAACTCCAGAAAAAGGTGGTGCCAAGTAAATTTTTGGAAACAACATTCTTGGCATCCCAATTGATCATCAATGACGATATGCATCGTTATAATGTTTGGATTAGGTTCAAAAATATACATGCATGAATATAATGCTGTTGCACTTCACAATTCCTTGTGAGTTTAATGACACTACTAAAAAATTTGCTTTAGCTAGGTCTCTCTTTGAAACTGTGTTAAAGTATCTATTTGTCAGAAAAAAATATTCGCACTGTGTTAGTTATGTAATCAGTTAATGATAGACGAGTAACAGTGTTTTCTTCTTCTTTTTTGCTTTTGTTTTTTGAACGGAGGAACACTGTTTCCTGAATTACTTCCGTAGTAGTACTAGTCAGGCTACATACTCATGTTATTTATTGGTCATATATGTTTCTCCCTTTACAAACAGAACTTACCACGTTGATTCAGTATCAATAAAAGCTCCTGTGAGTTGCCTTTTTTTAAAAAAAAAACTTACCACGCAGATCAAGGATTCATTCAACAGTGAAAATTTACTTCAGGCTTTTTTGTTACTCGCAGACATAACTGAAAATTTCAGCCTTACACTGCACTAAGATCGTTATAATAAGTATATCACATTGATTTTTTTAGGTAAAATCAATACTTAACTAGAACACAAGACTCAGATGGATTACTGGGGCATAGTACGATGATATGACAGGGACACTGCCTTCTACCACAAACATAATAATGAAAAGAAAGAAAGGGCATGAGAGAAACGTCAAACTCCTCCAAAAGTTTTGGCCAACACACAACTCAAAGACTTGCCCAAACACGCACACACCTGCAGAGACCAAATCAGATTAGCTGGTAGAGTTCAAAGATATTTAATGAAGCTAGGCTTGAAAGTTTTACACAAGATAGCTATCATGCTTCGTCAGCAGGGTCCTAACAGTAGCGGATGTAGCTATGGGACCATTTCATCCAGTGGTTGGTATATAGTTGACTTATTCAGTTGTTCACAAATTCAATCTCCCGCATGCTCCAGCTAAGCACATCAATGATATCACCCACAGACCAAAGTATCAAGAATACTATAAACACAAGAAGTTGCTTTAGTCTACTGATGCAGAGGAACAATAGACAAAAAATCAAATTGAAATAAAAATGGCCAACCTCCGACTTCCATAATTATGTGATATTTTCTTTCTGGTGTTCATAAAACTACTTATCCTTTTTTTTAGAACATAAAACTACTTATCCGTTACCACTTCTGCCCAAAAACATTTCTGACGTCATTTCCTGACCGTATTATATTTATTGTAATTCTTTATGGATGCAGCGTGTGTTACTGGACATATACTGGACGTCTTCTAACTGTGACTTGGTTTTTTTCTTTACGAAACAGAATCATGACTATTTTTATTTTCTTATTCATCACTTATTATTTAAATAACGAAAAATGGAACAAATTTCTTTCTTGGTTGTCTTAATGTCAATAAATAAAATACAGAGGGAGAGTACATGTTAACAAATAATATAAGAGAACTTCCCTAGTGCAACGTGGGAGGTACTAAATGGAGGCAGTGGCGAGCCAGACGCGAACTGTAGGCTGTAGCGTGGCCCAACATTGCAGCTTCGTCAACCTCCCCTCAACCAAACAGCTGACGCCATTAAAACTAGGGCGGAGCTCGAAAACCGGCAAGAATATATAGAGGGAAAGTGCCATTGGATTACCAAAATGGATTCGAAATAGTCTCCTCTTTGTATCCCCTGCCGACAAATATCCAAATCCGAGTATACATGAACCTCCAGATTTGAACCTTTCCTCTCAATCTCCTAATTAAGGGCGACGTATGCCGTAAAGCTAGTCTGGGTCGGCGCTCAAACGTGACAAGGTAAGTGCAATAATGAATAATTAACAGTCACCAAAGCTGCCACCGGCGACACGCGGTGGGCATGACGAACCCTAACTGAATATGGAAATGAGAGGAGGACATGAACCACAGTCATAATACCACCAATCGAACCAATCTGAACCGTCAGATTGTAAATACCACTATTATTATACTAGTAGTATGGGGCACCGTAAAACTCGGCAAAGTCAGGATTTTTAAAGCGAACTGTACAGTGTATTTGTTCAGTGGCCAGTGACTCTAGGCGAATAGAAGCAGCAAATAGGCTTAAAGAATTTTTCCCAGGCTAGTGGTGGTGGGGTGGGGGGAATCCTTTACTGGCTCCGCCGGTGCAACCAACCTTAGAGCATCGTGCAAGCAGGATGCACTTGTCTGACGAGCAACCCGTCTTTCAGACTAACATGCAAAATGGTAGCCATCTTGACGCTGACTACCGACATCATAAAGAATAGAAAGGATTACACTTTTCTAGCGTTTTGTTAGTAGAAAAGAGATCACGTCAGGTGGTTAGTGCAAACAAGCTACCTTTGAAATGTTCATACATGTTAACTAGTAAGTTGTTTCGTGGGCAGGTTCTGCCAGACGAGACCATTTCATACGTTGGTCGGTTCAACTTGACCTGTTCTGTAAATCATGAGTACACGGGAGTACATGTTAACAAATAATATAAGAGAACTTCCCTAGTGCAACGTGGGAGGTACTAAATGGAGGCAGTGGCGAGCCAGACGCGAACTGTAGGCTGTAGCGTGGCCCAACATTGCAGCTTCGTCAACCTCCCCTCAACCAAACAGCTGACGCCATTAAAACTAGGGCGGAGCTCGAAAACCGGCAAGAATATATAGAGGGAAAGTGCCATTGGATTACCAAAATGGATTCGAAATAGTCTCCTCTTTGTATCCCCTGCCGACAAATATCCAAATCCGAGTATACATGAACCTCCAGATTTGAACCTTTCCTCTCAATCTCCTAATTAAGGGCGACGTATGCCGTAAAGCTAGTCTGGGTCGGCGCTCAAACGTGACAAGGTAAGTGCAATAATGAATAATTAACAGTCACCAAAGCTGCCACCGGCGACACGCGGTGGGCATGACGAACCCTAACTGAATATGGAAATGAGAGGAGGACATGAACCACAGTCATAATACCACCAATCGAACCAATCTGAACCGTCAGATTGTAAATACCACTATTATTATACTAGTAGTATGGGGCACCGTAAAACTCGGCAAAGTCAGGATTTTTAAAGCGAACTGTACAGTGTATTTGTTCAGTGGCCAGTGACTCTAGGCGAATAGAAGCAGCAAATAGGCTTAAAGAATTTTTCCCAGGCTAGTGGTGGTGGGGTGGGGGGAATCCTTTACTGGCTCCGCCGGTGCAACCAACCTTAGAGCATCGTGCAAGCAGGATGCACTTGTCTGACGAGCAACCCGTCTTTCAGACTAACATGCAAAATGGTAGCCATCTTGACGCTGACTACCGACATCATAAAGAATAGAAAGGATTACACTTTTCTAGCGTTTTGTTAGTAGAAAAGAGATCACGTCAGGTGGTTAGTGCAAACAAGCTACCTTTGAAATGTTCATACATGTTAACTAGTAAGTTGTTTCGTGGGCAGGTTCTGCCAGACGAGACCATTTCATACGTTGGTCGGTTCAACTTGACCTGTTCTGTAAATCATGAGTACACGGGGCGCTACGAGTGCTGCGCCTATATAAGGACTTCCATATCGCATCCCCAAGTGAAACACAAGCAGCTGCTTAGCCTACTGCAAAGATCGAGTTCCAACACTCGAAAGATTTGAGAAATTCATACAAGATGGCCGCCTCCACGTATTTCCTTCTCGCCGCTTTGCTAGCAGTGGTCACTTCATACGCCATTGCTTCTGATCCTAGCCCACTGCAGGATTTCTGTGTTGCCGACATGCACTCACCTGGTACGTATGATTTCTGTAATTACTTGTCCCATATTCTGGTGTTCAAGTAGTCAAGGCTGAGGATGACACCATTTATTATTAGAACCAGTATAAAACGATTGATTTCTGATATTTGTGTATCTACTTAATTTGCATCTTTTGTATGTACAGTACGGGTGAACGGATTTGTTTGCAAAGATCCCATGGCCGTGAATGCAGAGGACTTCTTCATGGCAGCCAATCTTGACAAGCCTAGAGACACCAAGATGAGCAAGGTGGGATCAAACGTCACTTTGGTCAATGTAATGAAGCTTCCTGGCCTCAACACTCTAGGCATCTCTCTAGCGCGCATCGATTATGCGCCCTTGGGGGAAAACCCACCACATACCCATCCGCGTGCTACTGAGATCCTCACAGTTCTCGAGGGGACTCTGTATGTTGGCTTTGTCACGTCTAACACAGACAACGGCAACAAGCTGTTCACCAAGGTTCTCAACAAGGGTGATGTGTTTGTCTTTCCAGAGGGGCTCATCCATTTTCAGTTCAACCCTATCCACGACAAGCCGGCGGTCGCTCTCGCTGCTCTCAGCAGCCAAAACCCCGGAGCTATAACTATTGCCAATGCGGTCTTTGGCTCGAAGCCACCGATCTCAGATGACGTTTTGGCAAAGGCTTTCCAGGTGCAAAAGGGAACAATTGACTGGCTCCAGGCTCAATTCTGGGAGAACAACCACTATTAGATAAATCAAGATCTGATCTTGGGTGACTACTTATATGCATTGATGACAACCGGATACTTGTATCGAGTTTGAATTCTATTATGGATAAAATAAATAACTATTGTGTTTGTAGTGTCATTATCATTTTGTGCCTGCGAATTGGATTTTCAGTCTCATGATATTTAATTTGCATCTTTTGTAGTGCCATTATCATTTTCAAATCTTTACTCATTATTCAGCACTGTTACTATTTCCAATCGAACCAACAAAATTGAAAGGCAAGATTGCTTTCGTAGCAATGTTTGCGGGAACCGGATGGCATGGCATTACTCAGTCTACAACCAACAGTTACGCAAGTACCTGCTTCATGTGCTCTCTCGGTCAGATTGCACTGGCTAGGAGATGGTGTACTACCAGTATTGTTGGACTCCATTCATTCTCTCATTCCTATTCTTTAAAACTCTCACTCATTCAAGCAGAAGTTGCCATATTAACATAAATATATGTTAACATTAAAACTTAGCTATGATGATATGAATAAAATAGAGAACATTTGACCTATATGTAGGTTCCGAAATCTATATTATTTCAATAATATCAAGGGATAGCGAGGTATGACAGAACATCCGAAGCCATACTAGAGAATACATGATACGTTAATTGGTATTACTAGAAATCTGGGTTGATTATGTCACAATTTGAAAGCCTGCCTTGTATTTGTTCCTACTCCCTCCGTTCAAAAATATAGTGTCCATCTAGTTCTGTCTTAAGTCAAACTTTTCAAACTTTGATAATATATACAAATATAGAATGTTTCAATTTTAAAAAGTTACATATTATGATAGTCTATTTCACGATGAATCTATTGACATCATTTTGTGTTGTCAATATTTATATTTTTTCATAACTGATTGTCAAAGTTTAAAAAGTTTGACTTAAGACTAAACTAGATGGACACTATATTTTTGTACGGAGGGAGTACTTTGTATGCATGCATTGAGTGGATTCGTGTAGTAATATTTAACTATAAAAATGGTGACAAAGTACATGTTGGAACACTAATATCCACTTGCTCAAGTGGTCATCAATGAAAATACCGAGACTGTAAATTATGTTATTTTTATATATAATTTTTTGAGAACATTATAAAGTTGTACTAGGTGCAGTGCTAACAAAATTATAAGATATGTTTGTGATAACCTTTGAATTGTTGACTCGTTTGCATATAGCAGGCACGTGGGTACAAGCCGCCTTATTTTATTGTTGCTTTATACCGTGTCAAAATCTGCAAGCTAAGCTGGTTTGCTCTACTACCTGTGACTTTGTATTTTTATTTTTTAGAAATATTCACTATTTCACTGACTCGTAAGAAGCAGTGGCGGTAATTGGCAATATATGTTTTTCTTCTATATAATGCCATACGTTTTTATTATATTTGAAAATGGTAGCCACCTTGAAGCTGACTAGTTATAAACATCGTAAAGAGAAGGGTAACTTTTCTCCATGGTTGCTTAGGAGCGAAGAGACCACATCAAGTGAATAGTAGAGTGCAAACAAGCTACTTTTGACAAGCTCATACATGTTAACTATGTTGTTTATCCCGGAGAAAAAATATCTTGTTTCGTCAGCAGGTGCTACCAGACGAGACCATTTCATATGTTGGTTGGTTCAACTTGACTTTGTACTGCTGTCATAATCTTCAAGCTAAGCTAGTGTCTTCTACTACCTGTGACTTTGTATTTCATTTTTTTTACAAAACTGAATCTTCACTATATTGATTTTTATCACTTACGTACATTATGAACAATTAATGGCGATCAATTTTATTCTGAATAAGATAGACAAAAGTATCTTACTTCTTAAACAAATTAATGCAACAGAACTGCTTCGGTACTGCTGTTTCTGAAAATCTGAACAAATCCTAAAGCCAGGTTGTGTGCGTAAACAAAATTTTCATTTCCTCAAAATCCTTGCCCTGCTCTTGCTATGCACTGTCCAAACAAGCCCTAAGTACCTGAATTCACGCTGCGATTGAATCGAGAATGAAGGTGAGCCATTGGAGCGGAGGCATGAAGTGTATGTTTTGTTTATGGGATGGCAGTTTGTGGCAAAGATACAGAAGAAACTGCTCCATTATTGTTCTACCTTTTAAGAAACAGCTCCAGTGGATCTGTTCTTGACCATTAATTAGCAGCCATGGATCGAGGATTTATTTGTGGTTTTGAAAAAAAAATGCTGAAGAGTATGAATTAGTGGTGGTAATTAGAAATCTCATTGTTTTTTTTTGTATTTCTATAAATATTTATTAGATTTGAAAAGGCTAGCCATCTTGAAGCTGGCTACAAACATGCTAAAGAGAAGAAAGCGTGTACCTTTTTCCAAGCTTTTGCGACTAGGAGCATACGAGACCACGTCAGGTGGTTAGTGGAGTGCAAACAAGCTACCGTTGAAAAGTTCATGCATGTTAACTACGCTGTTACGTCAGCAGGTTTTACAAGACGAGACCATTTCATACTGCGTTGGAGGATTCAACTTGACCTGTTCAGTAGTTCATATGCACATGGCGCTGCGAATGATGTGCCTATATAAGCACACCTACTGCATCCCCAAGAGAAACACAAGCAGCCGCTTAGCCTACTGCAGAGATCGAGTTCCAACAGACAAAAGCTTTGAGAAAGCCGATCGAATCAGAAACCAAATGGCCACCTCCACCTACTTCCTTCTCGCTGCTTGTCTAGCACTGCTCGCTTCACAGGTCATTGCTTCTGATCCTAGCCCGCTTCAGGACTTCTGTGTGGCCGACGAGCACTCTCCTGGTATAAATTTGAACTTATTTTCAGCCATTTTGTTCTGATGTACTAAAGCATGTATTACACACGTAATTTTTGACACAAAGTATTACACCCATAATCGTCCATTTAGATATAATGTTTACTGTGATATCTAATGTGCGTTTTCTGTGTGTGCAGTGCGGGTGAATGGGTTTGTATGCAAGGATCCCATGGCTGTGAATGCAGATGACTTCTTCATGGCTGCCAATCTCGATAAGCCTAGAGACACCAAGACAAGCAAGGTGGGATCAAACGTCACTTTGGTCAATGTGATGAAGATTCGTGGCCTCAATACTCTAGGAATCTCCCTTGCACGCATCGACTATGCACCCTTAGGGGAGAACCCGCCACATACCCACCCGCGTGCCACTGAGATCCTCACCGTGCTCGAGGGGACCCTGTACGTCGGCTTCGTCACGTCTAACACGGACAATGGTAACAAGCTGTTCACCAAGGTTCTCAACAAGGGTGATGTGTTTGTCTTCCCTCAAGGGCTCATCCACTTCCAGTTCAATCCTGTCCATGACAAGCCGGCAGTTGCTCTCGCTGCTCAAAGCAGCCAAAACCCCGGAGCTATAACCATCGCCAATGCGGTCTTTGGCTCAAAGCCACCGATCTCAGATGACGTTTTGGCTAAGGCTTTTCAGGTGCAAAAGGGAACAATTGACTGGCTCCAGGCTCAATTCTGGGAGAACAACCACTATTAGATAAATCAAGCACTACTGATCTTCGGGGAGAACAACCACTATTAAATAAATCAAGCACTACTGATCTTCGGTGACTGCTTGTATGAATTAATAACAACGACTAGATACTTGTGTTCGAGTTTGAATTCTACTATGGATAAAATAAATAACTACCGTGTTTGTTCTGTCACTATCATTTTTGTGCCTGCAAACTGGACTGTCAGTTTCATAAAGGCAGGCTATAAAATTAATTGCATGACACTGGTATAAAGTTCCATATAATAATTTAACACTGCTTGACGTAACGGTCTGCAAGAAGTGGAAGCTTTGACGTTTTGTGCACCTTCTCGTGTTGGTGCTTCTCGCGCGCTGTAGCCAGCAGACGAGGCCTTTCATGATCTACACACGAGGCCGGCGTGTACCTTGCATCAGTACGATCATGGTGGTTGTGCTATGTCTCATCCCTCGCCCATGTGCAGTGGTTGTGTTGATTTTTCTGTAGACTATTCGACCGGAGAACCATGCAGCACGTACCGTGGCTTAGCTCTCGTTCTCTTGCGCGAGCTTGTTGGGCTCTGGCCGGGACGGGTTTTGCCTCTACACGCCGGTGGTTTGTGGGGCACGAGGTCAATGCATGGCTAGCACAGCGGCCATGGCGGACCATGGATAGTGGCATGGTAGGCAGCTGGTGATGCGTGTGGCACAATACGAGCAGTGGGATGGTAGGCGGATGAGTGGGGTCAGTCCTCATCTGGTGTCTCTGACGACCACGACGTCGATCGCCGTCCTTGCGAGCCGGCGACAGGGGTATCCTTTAATCCGACGGCTGTCAGTCAACAAGGGGCGGCCCCTATTCGAAACAACGACCGGCGGGACGCTATTTCGAATAACGACCAACCCCGGCCTCCTCTGTTTCCCGCTTCTTTACTCGGTGTCGTCCGGTTCTGCAGCACCAGCCGGCGACCATGTACTGCAGCTGGATTCAGTAGCCATCGAGGAACATCATGGACGCGAAGGCTTCGCCGGCCGAGTTCTGCCACCGCCGCGTCGCGCATCGTACATTCGTACGGAGAGCACCCGGTCGTTAGACCTCCACGGTAAAGCGTCCGGAGCCTCGGCAGAGGTAGTAAGTAGGCCGCCGCCGCCGCTCAGGACGCTGGGCTCGTGGTGCTCGTCTCACTGCATCACGGTCCATTTTTACCAACCTATATTAGCTACTCATGATCAGTCGTTAAAAGTGGACGATCAACCATGGGTCGCTAAAAGATCTGCGGCGGTGGCGCGGGCATTGGGTTCTGAGTATGTCCATATACTTGTTGTGTAAAGAGTTAATCGGAAAATATATCTGGTGTTATTTGATCATTCACAGTTTATTTTTAATTAATACTAGTTGCAAACATGCAATTTAGTGAAATAGATAATTTACTTGGCAGAATTATAATATATTATCTACTATCTAGTAAATCAAGGTATATTCGTCTCAGGACTACTTAGCCTAAATATCATTTTTCTTGCACGCTGTACTAGAAAAAGCAGGTAAAGATATGAGCAAGTCTCTTCGAGAGAAAAAAAAAAGTACGAACAAGTCAAGAACATTAATTGACTAGTATGCTATCTCACAATCTAGCTAGAAGCATGCCTTGTACAATTTTGTTTCTATACTTGGTACGCATGCATTGTGTTGGATTTTTTTTTGACGGGTCATTGTGTTGGATTTGTGTCGTAATCTCAAATAAAATGGTGACCAAGCGGTCGTCATCAATGAAAACAATGAGATTATTCATATTATAAGTTTAGTCCCACCATTTCAAATTACTTCTCGTCCAAGAAATTTTCAGAGTGATATAGCAAGTTGTGATTTCGATCGAGAATACTACTGAAAGGTAGTACAAATCAGGCGGTAATTGAAAAAATTCTTCTTCTACATACAACTATATCTGAAAAGGGGAGCCATCTTGAAGCTGACTAGAAACACGTACAGAGAAGAAAAGGGTATACTTTTTTCCACGTTTTGCTAGGAGGAACAAGACCACGTCAGGTGGTTAGTAGAGTGCAAACAAGCTACCATTGAACAGGTCATACAAGATAACCTTGCCGTTTCGTCAGCAGGTTCTACCAGACGAGACTATTTCATACGTTGGTCGGTTCAACTTGACCTGTTCAGTAGTTCACTAGTACAGGGCGCTGCGAATGCTGCGCCTATATAAGCCCATCCATATCGCCACCCCAAGAGAAACACAAGCAACTGCTTAGACTACTGCAAATATCGACTTCCAACTGACAGCTTTGTGAAAGCCAAATCAAAACAGAAATGGCCGCCGCCTCCTATTTCCTTTTTGCTGCTTTTCTAGCACTGGTCGCTTCACACGCCATTGCTTCTGATCCCAGCCCGCTCCAGGACTTCTGTGTTGCTGACATGCACTCACCTGGTATGTATGAACTTACATCTCGGTATTCAAATGTTCAAGTACTAAACGCTGACACCATTTCGTCATTGGAACAAGTACTAGTGTATCTACTAGTGTATTGATTTCTGATATTTGTGTATCTACTTAATTTGCATCTTTTGTATGTACAGTACGGGTGAATGGATTTGTTTGCAAAGATCCCATGGCCGTGAATGCAGAGGACTTCTTCATGGC
>LAPY01000654.1:133741-145800 GCA_000970635.1 Eragrostis tef
TGGCGGTGCCATGCCGGGATGCGGCTGCGGCGGGGCCATGCCGGGTTGCGGCATCATGGCGGCGGCGCGGGTGGGGCGGCGAGCGGACGGGAGAGGCGTGGAGGAGGAGAGGGGGATGGATGGGTTCGGACCTTTGTTGGATTGGGACGTGTGTATGCGTGTGGGCCCAGATGAGATATTTTTGCCTCGGGCTGAGGTGGTGGGGTCGCGCCTGGAAGGGTCGGGGAACGTGGAGGGCCCATGTTTAGGCGGCAGGAATACGAGGACGGAAAATTCAGGAAGTTACCAGTACTTTTCTTCTTTTTTGCTGATAGAAGCTACAGTCGTACAAATTAAATATAACTTACACGAAGAAAAACAAAAAAATGCAATCTCAATAGAGGGTAAATTTAACCAAGTTGCAAATGAAAATGAAGAGGTCAAAGTTGATTATTTGAATAGTAAAAAGAATTTTTTCCCTCCCTGAAGGATGATTCTCCACATAATATTATTTTAGATGTCTTTTAAAAGAAATTGTTATTTGATATCCTAACTGAGTTTTGCATTGGATATTGATATCCTAACTACTCCATATGCTTTGTAATACATTTGAAAAAGAAAATCTGCTTTGTAGGACTGCGTCCACAATCCACTTCCAGTGAAGCACCGTCAGCATTTCCATAGAATCGAAGGCGCGTAGATCAAGATCACCGGCACCACCGTGAAGTAGTGTAAATTTTTATTTTATTTTATTTTTTTGAGAGAGGTGAAGTAGTGTAAAACTGAACCAGAGGGCCAAACGAGATGGACATGGACGGTCCATCCGGCCTGGCCCGTTACAACCTCAGACACAGCCCAAACAATACATATCGTCTCCTTTTCTCGTCGCCGTCCGTAGCGAGGTCGGAGGTCGTTGTGTGCCGGTGGCGGGCATGGCGCGCTCCGTACGGCCTTTTTGGCTCGCCGGACGGCAGGCAGGCGAGGCACCGGAAGAGACTTCTCAATGCGAGGAGCGGCATTAGATCGTTCGCCACGCTTCTGACTACTTGGCCCTCACCCGAAGGTACCTGCTGTGGCTCCGCTCACTTCCTGCTCGACGTAATGCCTGCACAGCTCGGTTTTTGTTTGCTTGAAAGACAGCTTGGCATCCTCTGTTCGAGTTCTCGATAGCTTAAATATGTGCCACACGCTCAACAAAACAGCAGTTTGGAAAGGGGACCTTGCATGTACTTATCGTTTATCTGCTCCGTCCATAGGATTAGTGGCATGGTCAACGGATGTTAATTGGCCCATATAGAGTTGAAACGGATCATGTAGCTAGCTGTGCGCGCACGTTCCGCCAAGTTCTTGAGTCAACTCTTCACGCTGCATAGTTTGTCTGCTTTTGGTTTTCTTTTTCCTCCGTCAAAATTGTCCTGTTGTTCTCTTTTGCGGATATTTCAAGGCAGTCGGCGTAAAGTATATGCAATATGGTCCAGTGACTGTGCATCCAATTGTTCTTTTTCTTTCCTCTTGTCCATATGGTCTCCTCTCCTCTCTGTTCCATAGTAACGCTCTATAGATCTCTACTCACCTTCTCTGATCCTCTGCTATCCTCTCTCGATGGCCCTGGTACCATCAGCAGCGCCCCGAGGAGGTGCGCTGCAGGTGTTTGCATCCCGTGTTGGCCTCGGTGATGGAGTTGTTACACTTGAGGAGAAGTTGAGGAACGCCAATATGGTGCTAGGTGCTGCACGGGAGATTGAGATCAGGAACGAGGCCCTGGTGGAATCGTTGCCCGAGCTGCAGCATTTGGTGTATGACGCTGAGCAGGTCCTCGATGAGATTGACTACTTTCGAATCCAAGCAGAGCTTGATACAGATGTGAAGATGCTTGAGGAGACTGTGCATGATGACGAGACCAATGGAGGTAGTGCTGATACCAGTGATAAATCTGATGTTTCTAACTTTGTTGATACTGCAGTCGTGGATGAGCATGGAAGTTGCAACACATTGGTCCCTGCACGTGGACATGCTATTGTTCGTGCTGCAGCAAGGGTTGAGCTTGACAGGTGGAAGATATCGCCTCAACTATCTGAAATCAGCTGGTCGCTGGGTCAGTTTACTGATGATGTACGCAGGGCTCTCAAGCTGGAGGAGCTAGATGGCATCGCATTGGCAAAGCAGGGCACTGAAAACCAAAGGCGCTTGACAACACCGTATCTTACTGAAACTAAGATATACGGGAGGGACCATGAGAGGGACCAAATAATGGAGTTGTTGATGGGTAATGGATGTTGTGATAACAACCTCATGGTTATCCCTATTGTTGGTAATGGTGGCATTGGCAAGACTGCATTGGCACAATATGTGTGCAGTGATCCCAGCGTTGAAGCCCATTTTGATACTATGATATGGGTATGTGTCTCCCTGAATTTTGATGTTGAGAAACTTACCAGACAGATGCTAGAGTGCATAACAGGAACGGACCAAAGAGGCAACACAAATCTGGTTCTGCTTCAGGAAATGCTTAAGGACGAACTGAAGGGTTGTAGAGTCTTGTTAGTTTTAGATGACATATGGGATATTAAGAACAACAGTGATTGGAGCAGCCTTGTGGATCCCCTGAGATGTAATCAGCACGGAAAAGGTAATGTGATCTTAGTGACTACTCGAAACCTGCATGTCGCCAAGGCTGTTTGTACATTGGACCCAATTACTCTTGATGGCCTCAACAAGGAAGATTTCTGGGAATGCTTTAGAGCATATGCATTTGACAAAGAAAAAGGCAACAAAAAGTTGCATTATATTGGGAGGAAAATCGCTGATCAGTTAAAGGGTTACCCTCTAGCAGCTAAAAGTGTAGGGGGACTATTGAGAAAAGATATAAATTCTGAGCGTTGGACAAGAATTTTTGAGAGCAAGGAATGGATATCTCACCAAGACAGTGAAGGTATCATATCAATTCTGAAGTTCAGTTATGACTATCTGCCCTTCCATTTGCGAAGATGCTTCTCCTATTGTTCATTATTCCCAAAAAGTTATCAGATCTATGCTGAGGACTTGGTCTATCTTTGGATTTCTCAAGGGCTTGTATATCCTGCCGCTGATAATAGAAGACTCGAAGAAGTTGGATCCGAATACTTGGATGATTTAGTGAATTTGGGCTTCTTTGAAAAAGTGGATAAAGACAGAACTGATATTCATTACATAATGCATGACCTGATGCATGATCTATCTCAGAATGTTTCATCAAAAGAATGCTTTACTATGGATGGTTCTCAGTGCCAACCATTGCCATCAACAATTTACCATTTGTCTATAGTTGCTACATCTCAAAATTCAGACTTTGAAAGGGATCTGGTTCAATTGAATACATTGCAATCAAAGAAGCTCAAGTCCTTAATGTTGTTTGGCAGTTTAGGTTCTACATTTGTCACAAGCTTTCAGTTTGTAGCTGATGTGATATGCAATTTACGTACATTTCGGGTATCAGGAATTGAAGATGATGGAGACATTCTGTCTGGCTTTGGGAATTGTATACATCTTCGCTATCTACGAGTTACCAGACAAGAGTATGACAAAGACAAACCTTGGCTTGCGAGATATGATCGCCGCTTCCCTAAAGAACTATGCAGACTTCATCGCTTGCAATTCCTCAATGTAGGATCAGACTGCTACCTTTATAACTTGAATAGGAACTTCTCCAATCTTGTCAATCTGCGGCATTTCATTTGTCACGAGGAGAACCATTCAGAGCTTTCTGAGGTTAGTAAACTGGCATCTCTTCAGGAGCTACACCGGTTTAAGGTCACAAAGGATGCTGGTTTTCAGATAGCACAGTTGACGAACCTGTCAGCTTTAAATTCACTATCCATTTCCTGTCTCGAGAACCTAGAGACCAAGGAGGAAGCAGCCAAAGCCAGGCTCCTAGACAGACAGTACTTACGAAGCTTGTGCTTGAGTTGGGATGCTGGTAGGATGTATGCTAATCTTGATATGGAAAGAGAGGTACTTGAGGAGCTTCAACCGCATGCAGAGCTGAATCGTCTCCAGATAAGTGGGTACAGGGGTGTTGCAGTTCCAACATGGTTAGGAGAAGCTTCAATACTTACCCATCTGCGTTCTATCTATATAGAAGATTGCCAGCAATTGAGGACTCTACCACCTTTTGTGCACTTAAAGTCTTTGAAGAAGCTACATTTGTCCAGAATTTGTGGCACCCCTAAGGTGTCAACCCATTCTTTGGAGGAGTTGGTTTTTGAGGAAGTTCAAGAACTTGAAAGATGGGTCATTGGAGATGAACTGTCGTTACTAGCATCTGAGCTACAGGTTCTTGAAATTAAAGGTTGCCCCAAACTGAAGGAGCTTCCCCTTTCATGTTGCTCATCCAAACAAGTTGTGGCGATTCCTTTATTCCCTCTTCTTCACCGTTTTGTAATACATGACTGCCCCCTGCTGATGCCGTTACCTCTGCTTCCTCTTGGACCTAAGGTACTGGGAATGACAGTCGTAAATGCTGGGTCACCACTATATGAGAGTTTATCATATTATCAGTTTAAAAGCTTATCGTATTATCAGACCCTGATCTTGGTTGGTACTGAAAAACTGATAGCTCCATATGGGCTGTTGAGATTGCATAATTTGGGAGCCTTGTCAGAACTCTCCCTTATAAATTGCACAAACCTCACTTGGTTCTCATGGGAGCAGGCATTCCAGCAACTTAGGTCGATGAAGAAATTGAACTTTGAGGAATGCCCGAAACTCCTCACAATGCTTCCAGAACAAGATGAGCAATACTGCAAGAAAGATACTCCATTGCCGGCTCTTGAGAAACTCACAATTGAGTCAATGCTGCATCAGAGGGGATCAGCTTGCTTTCTGTGTTGTCACGTCTACCCTCTCTGTCCTACCTGGAGCTTAAGGATTGTCCAGGGAAAGTAGGTGATGAATGCATACTTCTTATTCCACTAGGCTCCTTGACATGTTTAAAAGAGTTGTGCATTACAAATTGCACAGATCTATCTTGTGGAAACTATGGACTTATTGGGCTCATTTCCCTTGAGACGTTAAGGATTGGAGAGTGTTCAAAGCTAATGTCCTCTTTGATTCCTGATAAGTTGGGGGAGGAGGCTCAAATATCCAGGAGAAGCATCCTCCTTCCATCATCATTGCAACGGCTGGTGCTTGATGGTGTCAATGAAAAGTTATTGTCTCTCTCAAGCCTTAACTCATTGAAGGATTTTAGCATAACTGAGAGCCCAGATCTAGAATTTGTGGATTTGCATGGTTGCACAGCACTAGAAGAGATAAGCATCCATTCCTCTAGGGCCTTGATTTCTATAAAAGGCTTACGAACATGCATCGGCCTAAGATCTCTTGAAGTTTATGAAAGTCCTGGCTTTTGGCGTGCTTGGAGTCTTGCAATGCAAGAGCTGGTCAGGGACAGTAATGATGTCATGAGCCGACAAATGGAAAGAATTTGGACAGACGATCTCTCCCTACTGACAAGCTGCTGTTGTAAATATCTTGAATCCCTCAAGCAGCTAGGCTTCCTGTGTTTTGAAGATGATGGAGATGGCAACTCAACAATGGAAGGACCATATGAAGCTTTCCCACTACTTACCTCTCTCCAGGAGCTGGACTTCGACTCCTATAAAGATATACGATCTTTACCAGAGGCATTGCATCTCCTTCCTTCCCTCAGGAAGCTAGCAATAAAATCGTGTGAAAGCATAGTCACACTGGAAGAGCTAGTCCTACCGTGTACCCTGGAAGAGCTTCACATTAGTGGTTGTAAGAGCCTGGAATCGCTACCCGCAAAGCTCAATTGTCTCCCCTCCTTCAAGAAGTTAGAGATCTCTTGTTGTCAGAGCATCCTTTCTTTGAAAGAGCAGCACTTGCCATCTTCGCTGGAAGAAATTAGGATTGAATACTGTGATAATCTTCAGTCTCTCCCAGATAATCTGCACCTTCTGAGCTATCTCATCAAGTTAGATATCAAGTCCTGTCCCGGTATCAAGTCAATGCCAGAAAGTGGCCTGCCTCCTGCATTGAGAGAATTATGGGTCTGGGACTGCAGTGATGAGTTAAAGGAGCAATGCACAAAGATGCGAAACATCAAAAGGACCTTACATTTATGTTTCTAACTGCCATTGCACCATTTTTCTGTTTCATTGAGGTTTGAATTTCTGTTATAGGGACAACACACAGCTTTGTAAAAGGTAATGCCAATGTTAAATGCTATATTCTTAGAAAGGAATAGATTTAATACAGTTAAGGATGGGAAAATTGAAAATACTCCTGTGAATGTGCTTGAGAAGCTGTACTCTTATTTGCTATAACATATCATCAGTTTTACTTCTTCACCACTCATGTTATTTCAAAAATCACAATCAACATCTTATAGTTCTCTATCTGATAAATTCTATGCTTACGGATGCTCATATTGAATCTCACAGGTTGGATTTGTTTCACTATGGTAGTTATTGGCTCGGTTCACTTTGGTTTCAATTGGATGTACTTCTCAAAAGATCATACTTATCGGACTTCACTGAAGTTTGTTTATTCTACTCAATTGTGGCAAAGAAATTACTTCCGTGATGCAGCCTTACCAGCACAACTCTATCTAACTGGAGTCTCAAATGCTGCCATACCAGGTACAAATATGATTTCCCTTTTCCTTGGTTATCTGAAAATATGCTTACAAAGTGCCTGGCATATCATCTGGAGTGAGATATTTTTCTCCTTTCTTTCTGAATCTGATCAGATAATGACGTATTGTATTCAGCCAAAACTAAACTGCATTTACACTAGGGATATATTGAGTTTTATCAGAATTTATAATTCCTGCAGTGAAAAGGGATTGTCAGACTCTTTTTTCTCTTTGTTTCCGTTGCAATCTTAGTGTTCAATTCTGAAGCTTAACTTGCCTTCTGTAGTTACATGATTATGGTTCCCCTCCATGCAAGTTTCGTTCTGAATACCGTATATTATACTTGTAACTCCAGTTGGTAACTAATGAATAATACTTGGTTTTAACATAAAGAGGCAATTATACAGCTTATTTCTCTGAAGTTCTTATTTCTGTATACTGAAATCCATTGGTCATTTAAAGGTGCTAGAACTGGATATTGTTTTTTTCTTAATTTATTCTCTTTGAAAGGAGCATGTTGTAAACTCAGAGGGCCACATTTTCAACAGCTCATCAGCCTATAATTCATGGGACCTACATATCGGTCTGGGTCTGTTGCTCATATCCTTGAACTTTCAGTCAGCACTGAACAAATTGTATCATAATGGCAAACTACTCTATAATGTATTTTTCATAACATCTCTATTTTTTTCAGGAACCAAAGGCTCCAAATGTTTAGCGCTTCAGGAAGGTTCCGAATTCACAAAAAGTGCATACGATCTCTGCATACTCACAGAAAGTGCACAATAAACAGCCTATCCAGTTTCAGGCCTTGTGCTCTTCGGAAACCAGAAGACGAGTCATATGACACTAACAAGACCAAGACAGGGAAAATAAAGCGGATGTATCAAAACTCTTCGTAAACTAGGAGATGCATCACATCCACTGCATGAAAATTATGTGCAGATGAACTAAAATTATTCTAATGGGTATCATATGGTCTCTTCAAAGTTCTTGAGATGAATGTAGATGTGTTATTTAGGCGAATGTTAGTAAATAATTGTGCACTTTATCTCTTCAAAGTTGGATTGTGAAGCGCAAAGCCAATTCGGGATCCAGTATCTAACGATGGTAAGACTGATCTGTCAGCCCCGCATCAGGCAATGGCTGAAGGGTAACTGTTCATGCGCAGTGTAGTCTTTTCTTTCTAGAGGGCCAATGGAGTGTTGTTCTAATCTGTGCTCACTGAACACTAATAAAATACGTATGCATTCTATTGATTTTTTTTCCTCCAACATGCTGCGGTAAAATTCTATTTCTTGAACACGTCGGAGAACGGCATACCAAGTCAATTGTTGTCTTTCGGCTTATCCATATCAGCTGCACGATGCCTGCAATCACTGCTATATCGTTGTTCCTACCAAAGCATCAGGAATCTGAAGGCCGCTATCACCCTGTTGCTCATCCTCCCTCCTCCAATGTACCTGTTCCATTCGGTCGATCCCTTAGCCGTTATGAGAAAAATTGTATGTTACGAAATCCGTGCGATTGAAATAGACCTTGAGGCACGTGGGCCATTTGGTTTGGTACCTGGATTGTAGGCCAAATTCAAGCAATGCTGTCTTAAAAAAAGAAAAGAAAAAAAAACTCACTCTACCATCAGTGAGATCAGATCTCACGGGATTGTACATTTAGTAAATTCCGATTGACTACTGATAAATCTCCACGTAGCTAACAATATACACAATTCCTATGAAACACTCAGGTGGTACTTTGTCGTCGAAGCACCAGTGTGACATCCTGTCCCAAGGCTTAATAGAATTGATAGAATACTCGTATCAACAAGTTGTAACTTCTTTTCTGGAAGCTCATCTGAAAAGAATACGTGCTTGGCCTGGAGCGATGGGTGACCGACCGGGAAGTCGTTCTCGGGTGCGTACGAGTGAGGACAAAGTGCGCAGAAAAGACTTGTGTTGGTCTGTGAGGTTGGTCTAGAGGTCCTAGAGAGCTGTCAGGCGTAAGCGAGTCCGGTCTCAGGAAGGCGGGACGTTACAACCAGCTGCTTAAGGAGGAGGACGAGAAGGATGGTTGTTGAACAGGAAATACATGGGGCGTTGTTGTTTTTTTTTGGGGGGGGGGGAACCTCTCAAGTCTAAATATAAATGTAGTATCTACACGTACACGTAAAACACGCCGACGCACACAAATGCACACGAACACTCCTATGTCCATCCAAAGATCATCAGAACCATCAGGCCCGATGCGCGACGAGGGACGTCACACTCCCTTTGTGTCACCACGCGTGAGAGGTACCAAAGAAACAAAGTCGACGAATCCATCGCCCAGCTGAGCCACAGATCCACCAGCAAGCTCTCCACTGCAAACTTCACAAGCTCAATGGCGACACTAGAGAGAAGGACGTCATCGAGGCGGCGAAAGCTTGGGAGACTTATCTCACAAAACGCGTCGTCGTCACCGCTACTCCGACACGCTGGCCAACACATCCGTCGCCGGCAAAGAGCAGACGCCGAAAAACATGGCCACCTTGAAATCTGCCAGGAACACCTCCGCCGCATCACATCAACACGAAGGTCAACCCGGCCCAGACTCTGCCAGCACAAAGCAGAACACCTTCGATCCAATGCCACCTGCACGGACTAGGAAGCCACCGGAAAAGACAGGGAATAGGAAGCCGAAAGAAGCTCCAGCACCCTACTTCCAGCCCCCACCGACGTCACCGGCTGGAGACGCGAAAGAGACAGGGTATTTTATTGACAAAACCTGAGGATGGCGTCGCCGCGACCTCGGCGAACGGCGACCTATGAAACACTCAGGTGGTACTTTGTCGTCGAAGCACCAGTGTGACATCCTGTCCCAAGGCTTAATAGAATTGATAGAATACTCGTATCAACAAGTTGTAACTTCTTTTCTGGAAGCTCATCTGAAAAGAATACGTGCTTGGCCTGGAGCGATGGGTGACCGACCGGGAAGTCGTTCTCGGGTGCGTACGAGTGAGGACAAAGTGCGCAGAAAAGACTTGTGTTGGTCTGTGAGGTTGGTCTAGAGGTCCTAGAGAGCTGTCAGGCGTAAGCGAGTCCGGTCTCAGGAAGGCGGGACGTTACAACCAGCTGCTTAAGGAGGAGGACGAGAAGGATGGTTGTTGAACAGGAAATACATGGGGCGTTGTTGTTTTTTTTTGGGGGGGGGGGAACCTCTCAAGTCTAAATATAAATGTAGTATCTACACGTACACGTAAAACACGCCGACGCACACAAATGCACACGAACACTCCTATGTCCATCCAAAGATCATCAGAACCATCAGGCCCGATGCGCGACGAGGGACGTCACACTCCCTTTGTGTCACCACGCGTGAGAGGTACCAAAGAAACAAAGTCGACGAATCCATCGCCCAGCTGAGCCACAGATCCACCAGCAAGCTCTCCACTGCAAACTTCACAAGCTCAATGGCGACACTAGAGAGAAGGACGTCATCGAGGCGGCGAAAGCTTGGGAGACTTATCTCACAAAACGCGTCGTCGTCACCGCTACTCCGACACGCTGGCCAACACATCCGTCGCCGGCAAAGAGCAGACGCCGAAAAACATGGCCACCTTGAAATCTGCCAGGAACACCTCCGCCGCATCACATCAACACGAAGGTCAACCCGGCCCAGACTCTGCCAGCACAAAGCAGAACACCTTCGATCCAATGCCACCTGCACGGACTAGGAAGCCACCGGAAAAGACAGGGAATAGGAAGCCGAAAGAAGCTCCAGCACCCTACTTCCAGCCCCCACCGACGTCACCGGCTGGAGACGCGAAAGAGACAGGGTATTTTATTGACAAAACCTGAGGATGGCGTCGCCGCGACCTCGGCGAACGGCGACGACGACAGGAATCGGCTCACGACCACCAAACACAGCCCACGGACGTGACCGAGCGGTCGCTCATGGCTGAGCCCACGTCCTCCGGCGCCGCGAAGGCGACCCACCGCGTCCCCGACCATTGCCGCCACCGACGTCAGCAGCAGACCAATCCCCCCCTAAAACCTAAGCTATTTACAAATTCAGACGTCGATCTACCCATCTCACTCACCCACCGGAGCCGGATAGGCCAGCGGAGGGGAGGGGAAGGCAGATGGACGCCGGAATCGACGAATCGCCGCTGTGCGTTCGCCCCTGGCTACTGTAGCTTGGGGAAAGAACTCTCGCGAAGGGCAGGTGTGGCGAGCTGTTGGTCAATGTGGATGAGTGGGTAGAACTTTGATGTAAAGATATTTCTTGCAAATCATATTTCCAATTCGAAATTCATTTGGACCGTGATGTTGAATTAATCAACAAAATAAGATTCCATATAGATATATTTTCTATAACATTTTGTAGGTGAAACAGTTTGAATAAATCGTATAATTAATTTTGATAAATTGTTTTATTTCGTAACTCAGACATGAAAAATTGAATCAGTTTTACCATAACGTTGAACTATATGTATAATGAGCTGTTGAATCCAAATTGAACTGGTCGCTCCTTTGTCCCCCATTCGGGTGGCCAAAAGGAAAAGCTTGCTCCTCGAGCTACCGGAGCAGTCACCGGCGCCACCCCCTTCTCAGCAGTCGCAGCTAGGGATGGCAACGGGTCGGGTTCGGGTTGGGTGGAGCAAACACCCGTCCGCGAAGAAAAACACCTCGGGTGAATTTTTTCACCCGCACCCGCACCCGCGGGTGAAATCTTGCACCCGCGCCCGTCGGGTCACGGGCGGGTGTCGGGTCACCCGCGGGTGCTTCACAGTAAACGTTGTACAGAACAAAAATTCAGCAATTCACCTGATTTTGGAGCTCTCACATAGACTACTTTGATAATTGATACTCCAAGAAAGTGACAAACTGAGAAGCACACTGCTCCAAAGAATAAAGTTTAAACAGTCCACTGCTCACAGCTCAACACAAGCATTTTGTTGCAAAAGATCCCAAGCTTCCTGTCTCCTGTTTCACGAGTCAAAAAGTAAAAAGGCTCACGGCGCATCGCGCGCTAGCCTTGCATGCCGCGATGCTGCGTCGCGACGCTCGCGCAGCTCGCGCACTCGCCGCGTTGCGCGCGGTGCTGCCCTTCCTCGTCGCGCGTGGCTCTTCCTGCCGACGTGCGTGGCGGCGCCGCGTCGTGAGAGAGAGAGAGGCGAGCAAGAGCGAGATGGGATTGGGAATCGGGGAATTAGGGTTGCGAACTTGCGATAGAGCTATGGACCGATTGGTTGCCTGGCGGATTGGGCTGGGAGCCTGGGAGCGGACTCAATTCATTCGAACTTGGGCTGGGCTGGTATTAAGAATCTAGGATTATTAGATTTTTGGCCCCGTCGGGGCACCCGCGGGTGAAAGAAGCCACCCGCACCCGCACCCGAGTTCTTGCGGGTCGGGGGCGAGTGCCACCTGCGGGTGGAAAAGGTCACCCGCGCCCGCACCCGACGGGTGCG
>LAPY01000655.1:10235-21946 GCA_000970635.1 Eragrostis tef
AGAGCAGTTAGCCAATGCCGGCGGCCCTCCGAGGCTCCAACCTGTACCCCAAACGGAGTTTTCATGGATCCAGATCGTCCACGCACTACCGCTAAGAGCCCACTAGACTGGTAGCGGTGCCATGAGTTTTACGCCACTACCATCGAGGATAGGAAAATTTTACGTCGATTTTCAGACTTCCCGTAAGCGTCTGCCCCTGTGGCTGAGTTTCGTGAGAACTTGCCGTGTTCCGTGCAGATCATGAGTGGAGTTCCCGCGCGGGCAAAGGAGGACCTCGCAGGATACAGTAGATCCCGGGGAACCCGTGCGTGCGCGCACGTTGGCCGACGTGGATCCATGAACCAACCTTTCTCGCGTCGTCGTCGCCTGGTTGGGAGGGACCATCATCTGCTCCCCTTTCTTTTCCCGGCCGCACCGCTTATCGGCACATGCGAATACTCCATACGCCCCGGCACGGAATGCTCCAGAATGATTCCTCCAGCCGCCGCTCGCATATAAATCCGTCCACTGGATCGCCCGTGTCTCTTCCCCTGAAGACAAAGCATAATGCTCTCGCGGTGCGTGTTGAGCCTCCTAATTTCTGTACATCAATGTTGAACTACTATGCACGTACTGCCTGCTTGATCCTTTGTACTTTTCGCGAAGCGTGCCGCATCAGGCCGTCAGCTGGTTGCGTCCGGGAAACAGATTGCAGCGCGGCTACGGAAACAAAGTGCAGAATATAGCCGGCGTGCCGCTGCCGACACGACGGGCACAAGTGCAGGCGGTTGCGTGCATCAGTCGACAGTTCAACACCCCACTGGAAATCCTTCTGATCAACACCCGGCCCACGGGAAAGATGGCCGTGCTGCCGGGCTGCGAATTCTGCCGACGCCCCCGCCCACCGACCGCCCGCGGCCCAGGCCAAGCCTCGCGACAGAACGGTCCACCGAACGCGCCACGTCCCGGCCCCCGTCACACGGCCACCTCTCCCGGCCCCCAACGCGTGGCCGCCCCACGCGTCGCGCGGTCGCGACGGACACGCGCCAGAGGCGCCCCGAATCTTCTCCTCCCGCCTACGATAAAGCGGCCGCTGATTCATTCAAGCGAGGCACGATCACGATCAGCCAGGGCTCTCCCAAACTCGGCTCTCCGGAATTCCCAGACGCATATCCGTCGATCCACACGGTAGCTACTCGCTCCGGCGGTACTCGTTCCCGGCAACACGAGACATGCAGCACGTGTGCAGGCCGCCCGCCCCGGTGATGGCCGACGCCCGCCGGGCGCGTGGCGCCGGCGCTGCGGCTGCGCGCCCGTCGTGCGTCCTGCGTCGGAGCCGGGGGCAGCGGGACGACGGAGCCCGTGCCCGTGGAGGTGCGGGCGCAGAGCGTGGTCGCCGACCTGGAAGGAGGAGCCGAGCCCGAGATGGTGGCGGCGGAGCTGGAGTCGCTGGAGGAGGCGGCCATTGCGGGTGAGGATGAGGGGCGCCGGCCCACGGACTACGACCGCCGCGCGCACATCTTCGAGGAGAGCTCTCGGGTGTTCCGGGAGCTCAAGCAGCGCCACGACGGCGACGTGCAAGGCGGCGGAGGCGGTGGTTCTGGAACCGCGGCGGCTGAGACGGCGACGCATGATCAGCAGCAGCAGCCCCGGTGAAACTAGCGCCTGTTCCACCTGTCTGTTCGTGAACGGGACACAGACCGTGCCTGTGTTGTATCTGCAGACTGCATAGCACTCCAGTATACTTCAAAACATTTCGTTCATCTGCAAAAATTCTAGTAGTAGCAGCATACTGTATCCAATGTGTGAACTTTCTCCGGAATAAGGCTCAACTTTCAGGCGCTCTGAGAGGAGGAATGAGGACTAATGCCATCTTCAGTTAGTTGTTCGGAAAACAAAAAACCAGAGAAACTGCAGGTTCAGATATCTGAGCAGGACAACCGAAACCGATCATCATAGAACAGAAGATTAATTGCGATCGTTAATATACACATTCACAACACAGTACAGTATTTTCACGCGTACAAAAACTTTCACACACCAAAACGCACACAAAATTGCAAACAACTCATACACCGATCAGAAATGCTAGCTACTAGAACACCCATCAGAACGCCACGACTATTATGTTTGCCAAAACCTGTCAAGTGTCCTACTGCTATCCTTTCCTAATCTCGCCACCGTCCGGCCAAAAAAGTCCATCCGCCGTGTTACCTGAGCTTCAGGGACTCAAGCCGGATCCCTTTTTTGAGGATCCCTTGCAGCGCCAAGCCGCCACTCTTAGCCTTCGATCTCTTCACTGCACCGGCGTCTTGCTCACCTGAATCATTGCACACGCCTTTGCCCTTCCTGTCGAGCGCTCTCGAGTCAGGCGTTCGTCCGTCGAAGCTTTCGAACAGGTCAGGAGAATGCCGGAGCAGCTCGCTCGCCGAGGAGTACCCCATCAGCCGGTGAAGCTTGCCATCGTTGGCCATCCTCCCATCGATGGTGTTGAAAGACGAGTTCCTCGAGACATATAGAGGCTGCCCGTCCTCGGTGCTGGTAGAGTAGCTGACGCCGAACGAGAGACCGTACTCTTCAGAGTATGACACTGGGTCTGCTTGACTGTACCCGGCCTTTTGGTCATCAGTAGCATGTTGAATTTCATAGTCATCTGTGCTGTACTCGTCGCCTCCAAACGGCGACTGCAGCTTCTTCCTGTTGGGGTCCCTGTAGGAGTAGGAGAGGACCTCAGAGCAGGAACCACACTGTAGCCTTCGTGTTCCTTTGGTCGGCACGCCGAAGTCAGTTGGCAGCTGGACTAGCTTGAGACAGTTGGAGCAGATGACGAACGGGGCTCCCCGGAGGACTGGTCGGCGATGGTGTTTGGGTGGAGGCCGCCGTTTTATCTCCTTCACCGGCGGCATGTGCATTGCAGTTTCTTGTTTGCAGGATCTGTAACACGGTGGCCGGCAGCTGTGGCAGCAGTCGTGACGGCAAGGCCTCATCTCCACTTGCTCAATGGGATATCCTGAGTAAGCCCTGTGTTCTGGTCGCCTCCGATATCGCGGCAAGGGTAGTCCGCGAGGAGCAACGTGGCCAGACCTGCTAAGACGAGTTGCATGCCCAGAATGCCTGGTAGCAGGATGGTATGCTGCAAGAGGTGCGCTGGACGTGATGGCTGGGCGAGGCATGTGGCCATCTTGTTTGGGATGGGGAGGATGTGCCCTTGGCTTGCAATCTGAAGGTTTACTGAACAATTCAGACAGGTCGTCTTTCAGTTCGTCCACACTATTCATGATCTTTGATTGAAGGGGCTCACTGGCCCTGAAGCTTTGTGACTGAAGGGAAATCCGTGCAGAATGGAAATCAAGGGAGTTAGCGGATGCTCGAAGATCACAAGACCTGGATTGCACCCTTACAAGATAACTCTTCTTGTTTACTGTGTGCTCGGTTTCTTCTGCTTCCTTCTGCTCAGAATCTTGGATACCGATGGTCACTTTGCTCTTTTCAGCAGAGAGTATGTTGCTCTCGGATGAATTCAAGCGACACTCAGAATCTTCATTTTCGCTTTCTTTGCGAGCCTCTGAATCCTCCGCACATTGTTCAACAGAGCGGCTTTCCACATTTCCATAGTCTAATTGAGCGCCATTTGCAGTGGATTGTGCTAGGTCAGCAGGACCTTCCTGACTTGAATTGCCATTGTGGCCTTCAAAATTTTGATGATCCTTGTTCTCAGTATTTTCAACCTCCACAGCACTCTTCTTGCTGTCATGCTCTGTGCTTGGAGCATCAGCAATGCCGGAACCATCCATGGCAACACCAGTGGAGGCTTGGTCTTTGTTTGGAGGAGGCACTCCATTGCTCACAGAGGTAGCGACCGAATAATTGTCAGAGTCTTGCCGAACTTGTTTCGTGGCCACATGTCGCCCACTACTAGCACAGATTTTAGCTGCACAAGGGAGTGGCATGAAAAGACGATTCAGTAAGAGTTTTGTGAATTGTCATGAGCAAACGGATGATAAGCATTGGTTATGCTTGTTGGTACTGTCAATTGTCTGAATTTACCTCGAAGAGTGGTGCCACATCCGCCGCACTGGTAGACTGTAACATTGGCTGGTTCTGGGAGAACATTTAAGCACTTTGGGCACCTCACAAGGCGATAACCTTCTCTGTTTGCCATCAGGAAAGAAAGGCCCAGGACATCACCCACAGCTTAAAATTTTCTGGCTGTAGTCCTCACCAGGTTGGTAAGCTTGTGAATGATTTCAGTCACCTGCAAGTGCACATTTTCAAGGAGATGAGGATCAGAATCTCATCAATAGAGGGGACAAGCAGCCTTGGACACAAGTGGAGCAATGAGAATACAGATCAATCAAAACTTCAATGATCAATTTGTAACAGTATATGTAAATAAGATTACCTGCCAGCCAAAAAAAAATAAATAATAACTAATAAATTCAAGGGCAAGATGCTTTGTAGGCAACTATGCACTTGAAACATTGAAGTCAGTAGGCAACTATGCACTGTGTGGTTCGCGGAAACCATGTAGCATATGCAGATAGGAATAGCTGCCAGGTGAAAAAAAAAATCAAGTGGACATTTTTCGGAGTATTAGGAACACAAGAAGCCGAGAGCTGCCGATTCCCTATAGGCCTCAAAAGCTAGTAGTTGTCCTAACCCATTTGGTTTCCACATTTCCATAGTCTAATTGAGCGCCATTTGCAGTGGATTGTGCTAGGTCAGCAGGACCTTCCTGACTTGAATTGCCATTGTGGCCTTCAAAATTTTGATGATCCTTGTTCTCAGTATTTTCAACCTCCACAGCACTCTTCTTGCTGTCATGCTCTGTGCTTGGAGCATCAGCAATGCCGGAACCATCCATGGCAACACCAGTGGAGGCTTGGTCTTTGTTTGGAGGAGGCACTCCATTGCTCACAGAGGTAGCGACCGAATAATTGTCAGAGTCTTGCCGAACTTGTTTCGTGGCCACATGTCGCCCACTACTAGCACAGATTTTAGCTGCACAAGGGAGTGGCATGAAAAGACGATTCAGTAAGAGTTTTGTGAATTGTCATGAGCAAACGGATGATAAGCATTGGTTATGCTTGTTGGTACTGTCAATTGTCTGAATTTACCTCGAAGAGTGGTGCCACATCCGCCGCACTGGTAGACTGTAACATTGGCTGGTTCTGGGAGAACATTTAAGCACTTTGGGCACCTCACAAGGCGATAACCTTCTCTGTTTGCCATCAGGAAAGAAAGGCCCAGGACATCACCCACAGCTTAAAATTTTCTGGCTGTAGTCCTCACCAGGTTGGTAAGCTTGTGAATGATTTCAGTCACCTGCAAGTGCACATTTTCAAGGAGATGAGGATCAGAATCTCATCAATAGAGGGGACAAGCAGCCTTGGACACAAGTGGAGCAATGAGAATACAGATCAATCAAAACTTCAATGATCAATTTGTAACAGTATATGTAAATAAGATTACCTGCCAGCCAAAAAAAAATAAATAATAACTAATAAATTCAAGGGCAAGATGCTTTGTAGGCAACTATGCACTTGAAACATTGAAGTCAGTAGGCAACTATGCACTGTGTGGTTCGCGGAAACCATGTAGCATATGCAGATAGGAATAGCTGCCAGGTGAAAAAAAAAATCAAGTGGACATTTTTCGGAGTATTAGGAACACAAGAAGCCGAGAGCTGCCGATTCCCTATAGGCCTCAAAAGCTAGTAGTTGTCCTAACCCATTTGGCCGATTCACAGGGCAATAAACTAACAATCTTACATGAACACAGACGCAATATTATTCTGCCATAACTAACGTTTTCTCTGAAATAACTGGAACTAACGTCGGCAAGATGGTTGGTTGGTGGCACAAAACACACAGAACGCTCCAAGAAGGACGCCCCGAGGAGGAAAAGAGGAAGAAACCTGGGCAATTTCATGCAAACAGGACGCGAAAACACTGCACAGGAATCAACTATTATGCATTGCGAGCGCCCCCACTCTCCTACCTCGACTTCCAGAAAACATTGAGGTCGCCTTGAGAGAAGGAGATCACGGACTGAATCAAGGTAATCCTTAGAAAATACTCACCGAGAGAGAGAGAGAGAGAGAGAGAGAGAGAGAGAGAGCAAAGCTCACCTTTACCTCCTGGATGCTCTCCTAATCCTCGCTGCTTCCTCTTCCCCTGTCGCCTACTTCCTCCCGTTCCTTTCTCCTCTCTCTGAAGCCCCAGTTCTTGGAAGTTATGCCGCACTGACCGCGCAAGGCGACCGAAACACTAGAGAAAAAAAGAACGCGACGAGTCTTCCCTTCCCGCGGCGAGGTGAGCGGTTGACTTTGGCTGGCCGGGTGGAAAAGCCTCTAGTGCTCTATCACGGGTGTGAACGGAGCCACCCGGAGCGGAAAGAGAGCTTTGTGTGCGCGAGACGGCGAAGCCGGGAATGGGACTGCCGGGTTAAGCTAGTGTGGTCTGGTAGCGTAATGGCGCCCGTGGTCAAACGTGTTGCCTGGTAAAATAACAGGAAAGAATAGGTTGACCGGCTGGGGGTGTGTTGACTATGGCCCATGGGTAGGCGGGCGGGACCGGGTCGCGCGGTCCGAGCTCCTTCTTCCCTGCTATCGCCACATCATCCTGGCCGCGCTGACTGGACTTGTGGCCTCTAGATGCCGCCGCCGACGCCGTGTGGGGCCGGCACCCTGCCCACACGCGTGGCGCTCGCGGCTGAGCGATGAAGACGACGACGCGGTGAACAAATCAGTGGGTGATTGGTTTGTGTTCGTTCCGAGGAGGGAGGCGAGGACTTGCACTGCAATTTCGCCTGACATGACCGGCCGGTCGTGTGGCGCTGCCGACGTACTAGTATCTTGTTGGTACTCCCATTCCGGTAGGTCTCGCGTAAGTCAAAATGGGCACTCCACTAGTTTGTCTCCCCGGCCTGTGACGGGCAGGTCCCAACGAGAGACTCCAACGGAAAAGAATGGTGTAGACCTGTTAGCGTACCGGCGTCATTGCTGATTCTGGAGAAGCTGTTGCTCCGCGGTCTACAACTACTAGTGCTGATTTGCTGAAAGGAGTAGCTGCGTGCGTGTGTTGTTGGTGAGTGAGAGGGAGACCTCGCGCCCTCGCCCTCGCACGGGCACACCCCATGTGCGCCGTCGTGGTGCAAGCTGGTATCCAAGCGCCGGCAACTAGCCCGGCTCCATCCCCGCCTTATCCATGGAATTTATCGGCGACAGCTGCCTCTGCTCCCTTTAATCAGTGATGGCGAGTCCAGCTGCAGCTATCACAGATCGACATTGAAGCCACTTACTCACGTGAAACAGAAGTGATCCGACGAAAGAAACACTGTACTGACACGGGGGTAGGGCTAGGAGAGGTGACAATGAGACGACGCAAGAGCCAATCACAACATCATGAAGTTTAAGCAACTCTTGTACTCTCCTTAGCTGGACACACCATCCGCTCAAGCATTCCATGGCTGGTTCCACGGCGACGGCCGTCTCCGTTAAGCACTTGGCTCGATCATCGGCACCAGCAACAGCCAACGCAGCAGGGCTATGCAGCGATGGCGATCGTTGCTGAACGCCGTCAGAATTGACTTCGGCGAACGCCGGCCAGCGCAATAAATCGGCCGGCGTAATCTGGTGCGAATGAATGATGCGACGCTGTCACTGCGATCATCAGGTCCCCCATCCCCAGCTCAAAACTTCAAACCCAGCAATGGTTTCACACAAGGACAGTGATTGCCGATCTGTTGGTCGTTGTACTGCTGCCAAAACTGTAGGGCCCAATTAAACTAAGGTCGGCAGTCACGCGCAAAGTGCAGCTCGACATGGGCCTCCACTAGCAACAAAAGAACTCACAAGCAACAGAAAGCGAGAGAAGATACAGTACTCCTACATTACTGAATGAATGATTACATATACTACTACATTCAGTGCCAGCGAAGTCAAAAGCCTCTTCATCATTATACATGACAAAATGGTTTCTCTTTTCACTAACCCACTGAACCGAAGCGACCAAAAGATGATCAGGTCGAAATGGTCACCGTTTCGTGATCCTCCAATATTATGTACAACAACTACAGCGTATTCTAATAGACAACTGCAGCAGATAAGTGGCACTAACTAGAATACTAGGTTTCTCGTTCTGCAAGACTGAAAGTCTGCAATTAGTCTCGTGTGTCAATAATCCATTGGCAGCTCCCATTCATCCTCCGGGCCCCTCGTTTTCCTACGGAGTTTTCGATCACCGGACTTCCCCCGACTATTTGCTCTTCTCCTCCTGAATATACCGTATTCATCGATCTCACCGCCAGGTCCCCGGATGTTTTGAGTGCCCCATATGCCCTAACATCCAATTAGCAAACGATTTCACTCGAGAAGGCTTTTTCATTACGTTTCAAGGCTGGACTATTAGCATTTCAAGTTAAGTAATTGTATCAGAATTCAGAAGTACTCAGTGATTCAGACCTGTGTTAACCGTTGAACCCGGGAGACCGCATCTTCATGCACCACGATTGTATCAGAGACTATGTCTAGCACATCTTCTATAAACAGACAGTACGTGCTTACCTAGAAACAGAAGTTAGTGGTGTACTGACGCAGAAGAAGAATATTAAGCAGGTTTAGAATTGAATTACCAAGCTAGAAGGGACAATGGAAAGCCCAAATGAATCAAGTTCAAGAGACTCCATGGCACCTGAGTTGATGTCAAATGTGAAGCCACGTACCTAAGATATGGAACGGGAAACTTTAAAAGATCTGAATTCAATAAATATTCTTCAGATGCAGACTGGAAATGAAATTTACACAGATTACCTCTCTTAAAGACCATATGGACTCACCTTGCCAACATTGCGCCGCCTGGATGTTACAACGTTATAGCCAATCTAACAATCAAGGTTATAACCATGTTAGATAACAAAACAATGTGAACAGTTTCATTCTAAGACAAAGGAAATAGCCCTTTTGAGAGAAGTTTATACATGACAGAAAAGTATTCCCCAGAATTTGAGCTAATAGTACCATTTTAATGCTGATCTATTAGCTGAACGAATATAGTTTGATAACATGTCGTTTTCAAATACCATATGTATTTCCAAAGCTAACTTACCAAACCGTGCAGTCCAACCAGTTTAAGTTCGTTCTCAATCACAGACTCATCCTCAACAAGTACCACATCTCCAACCTACAAAAGGCACCCTTACATTGAAAATCATTTACATTGGGATGTCTGGATGTCTTGGGAACATATTCTTCCTTATGTTCATGTAGACAACAGGAATAAATATATAGTGGATATGTTTATGGATAACAAGAATAAAGGTATATTGGGAAAATAACCGGGCATTCCATAGTATACCAACCTGATATATGTCCTCAAAAAGGAATTGCTCAGCTTCTCCTGATAGCAAGCTTGGCCTCACTTCAACCAATGCAACAACCCACTGAAAAAAATGGAACGGGGTGAGATGTTGAAATGGTGGTATTTTTCATGGAACGGAGTGAGATGTTGAAATGGTGGTATTTTTTGACAAAGTGACTATCAGCAGAAATATTTAGTACTAACTGCATAATATTGTCGTACCACATAGTGATGCTTGACTAGTGTAAAAGCATGTTTGAATAAAATAGATGCATGACTGAAGTACAATTAATGCAAGTAAAAAGGATTTCTCCAGACAAGATGACCCAAAGGACAAGCTCAAATAGAAGGGAAGCAAATGTTATCCCCCCACCCCACCCCACCCCCCTCCTCCCTTTTTGTTAACAAGCGAGCATGAGAGAGTGCCTATTTCATTATGGTGTATGCAACTAGAGTTGAAGCAGAACAAGATTTTCAGTAATAGCGATATTATCACTAATCACTAGCATCAAATTACAGTATATACTTTCCACATCAACTGCTTTTGGGCTATTTCCTCAAATATCGGTGTAAACGCTAAGATGTTGGGCATTGGAATTCCACTCCAAGAAGTGATGAACAACAGAACAAGAAATGTTAGAAAGCTCTGATTAGTTGAGCTTTGACTGAGGTGTGTTCACCCAAGGATCACGTAATGTAGGAATCGTCTTTTGGCATCATGTTTGTTTTGTTTCACATAACCACATTTTCCTGTGTAGAAGCTGGAATTTCGGCTAGCTGGTCATGGATACAGGGAAATTGCGAATGAGAAACATGAGTAACATGTGAATTGAAAAAAAAAAACGCATTTTGAATAACCAAGGAATTTTAACTAGTACTCCCTCTATCCCAAGAGACTCTTTCTAGAGTAAAGTCAAATTAAGTTAACTTTATAGAGAACAGTATTAACGTTGACGACACCAAATAAACGCACTATGACGAAAACATAATTCATAACGTATCTAGTGGTGCGGCGCATTAGAACTTATATTAAGATAACTGGTAAATTTGTGTTATGCTAAGATATAGTAAGTTGTTTATGATATTATTTTCAACTGCTGACCATACTCATACTCTTGCATCTCCTGCGCAACATCACAACTGGCCCTTGACTATGGAACAATGATTAACTGCTAGTTGCCTAGCTCCATGATATATAAAGAGAATCAAAATAATGAGCGAAACAAGAAAACTCAGGTTATCCAGGCAGCAAATGTGGACTAACACAGAACAAAACTTTAATAAGAACACTGCCATCTGCACTCGGTCACTGACACACTATCACACAACGATACAGAGTTGGGGCCAACCCAACAATCACAAACTTGTTTTGGTTATGCACATCAACACATCAGGCTGCGATGATCACAGACCCTAACACTGACTAAGATGTTAAACTGACTAAAGTAGACATACGAACACGACGTGTAAAATGTAAAACAAAATAGTAACCATCACCCATGAACTGCTCAAGAGACACAGTGAAGCAAAACAAGTGCAGGCAGTGCAGTGAGCAGCGGTCAGTACATACCGACGCGGAGTCGACCCAGAGCTGCGACACGAACCCGAGGCTCTGCGCCGAGCGCACGCTGATCACCTGCTTCGCGAGCAGCGCTGACCGCCTGGCCATCTGTCTCCGCCGCCGCCGCCGCATCCCCGTACCACCTGCATCCTTCTCCACCTCCCGTTCGCCATCGCCCTCCACGGCAGCCCCTGCCCCTTCCTCCGCCTCTACAGCCACCACCGCCTCCTCCTGCTGCTCGAGCTCCCGCTTCAGCGCGAGGAAGTCGAAGCTGGACGGCGACGCGGGCGCGTCGTCCGGGGCGGCTGCGCGGGCGACAAGGGCGCGGCGGACCGGGAATGGGCCTCGCGGAGAGACGGGCCTAGGGTTTAGATTCGGGGCGGGCCTGGAGAGCAGATGGGGAAAGCTGAGGCGCGCGCAGGCGCAGGAGCACATCGTTCGAACTTCGAACGAATTGATGGGCGACGACGAGGTCGGTCGGGAGTTGCAAGCTTGCAAGGCGGAGACGATCCGAGAGAGGATGGGGTTGACGGTTGCCTGAACGGGAAAGCGGATTTTAGTTGATACGTTTCGTACTCGGGAATACGGCTTAATGTTTATCGCTTTCGTTGGGAAACAAACGGAGGTGTCTCTTTATTTTTCGAAAAGAAATGCCTCTTCTTTCTTTTTCTTTTTTTGGGACCAACAAACGGAGGTGTCTTGCTCTGAGTATAACGGTGAGTATAAACCTGAGATTCAATGCACCTTTGATTGTTCCTTGCTGTGCTCGATCACTGCTCAAATGGATGAGGCTTCATAACGGCATGTACAAA
>LAPY01000655.1:23079-33205 GCA_000970635.1 Eragrostis tef
GCTGGGCCATCTGTCCCCGCCGCCGCCGCCGCATCCCCATACCACCTGCATCCTTCTCCACCTCCCGTTCGCCATCGCCCACCACGGCAGCCCCTGCCCCTTCCTCCGCCTCTACAGCCACCACCGCCTCCTCCTGCTGCTCGAGCTCCCGCTTCAGCGCGAGGAAGTCGAAGCTGGACGGCGACGCGGGCGCGTCGTCCGGGGCGGCTGCGCGGGCGACAAGGGCGCGGCGGACCGGGAATGGGCCTCGCGGAGAGACGGGCCTAGGGTTTAGATTCGGGGCGGGCCTGGAGAGCAGATGGGGAAAGCTGAGGCGCGCGCAGGCGCAGGAGCACATCGTTCGAACTTCGAACGAATTGATGGGCGACGACGAGGTCGGGTCGGGGGAGTTGTTGCAAGCTTGCAAGGCGGAGACGATCCGAGAGGAGGATGGGGTTGACGGTTGCCTGAACGGGAAAGCGGATTTTAGTTGATACGTTTCGTACTCGGGAATACGGCTTAATGTTTATCGCTTTCGTTGGGAAACAAACGGAGGTGTCTCTTTATTTTTCGAAAAGAAATGCCTCTTCTTTCTTTTTCTTTTTTTGGGACCAACAAACGGAGGTGTCTTGCTCTGAGTATAACGGTGAGTATAAACCTGAGATTCAATGCACCTTTGATTGTTCCTTGCTGTGCTCGATCACTGCTCAAATGGATGAGGCTTCATAACGGCATGTACAATAATACACCTCAGTTCCTTCAAATGCGTGAATTCTCCTCCACGTTTTCAAGTATCGTATTTGGAAGATAAAAAAGTATCGTATTTGAGCATTTCCATCTATCCCATCAAGAAAATTTACAAGCCCAATACGGATCCACTACCAGGGGACTACGGAACCAATTGCCATAGACGCATTAAATAGTTGCATATTTAAACAGAATTCACCCATCATAAGTCGAAACCATATGAACAAAGTGTCTTTGAAATGTAGAAGGATAGCAAAACAAGTTACGAGATAGCATAACACAAAACAACGAACCATGTTATCGATGGGTAGAATCCATATATGTGTTCCCTGGACCTGTTGCTACATCAATCTGCACAAAGAATTTTGGCACAATACAAGACTTGCAACTGTTGTCAGGAATTCTAATCAAGTGGCCAACAAGAACTTAGTCGTTTTTTACTCGCGAAAAAAAGAACTTAATCGTTTGTTGCTTTGTTCCGTGTGATTGTTTGTTCCTGATTTATCTTAGCTCGACCTTGATGGTAATTCGACAAGATACATGGAGAAAACACTGGACAATACTAATTTTTAATCTTTTTGCGACATGTACATTGTGAGAGCATTGTAATTTTGTAATTTCGTTTGTCATCATGTTGCTACCAGCCAGAAAAAAAAACTACCGAAAACTGAAGATGATCAGTCAGTTTGTTACTTTTGTGAACTGTGATAGACTCTCTCCACTCTGACTTCGGGGGTGTTCGTTTCCCCCCTCTAAACTTTAGACCCTCTAAAGAATCTTGTTATTTAGGAGTACTAAATAAAGTTTAATTACAAAACCTTTTTACAGATAAACGTAAATTTACGAGATGAATCTAATGAGCCTAATTAATCCATGTTTTGGTACAGTGATGCTACAGTTGAATTAGACCAGGGGTTCTGGAATTGGTTTTGTATTTAGACTTCATTTAATACTCCTAAATGATAATATTCTCTTTGATATTCAACTCTGCACAACTCAAGATCTTCTAGCACAACCTAGATGTCCACAGGGTTGAGGAGTATACATCGCGTTTATCCCATGACATAAAGATAACGTGCTACCAAAGCAAATGTTAGGACTTCATTAATTAATAAGAAGACATTTTCTTAGGCCCTGTTTGGCCGCGCTTCTGCTCCGGCTCCACGCACGGCTTCTTCAAATTTTGTGCCAAACGCAGTGCTCCTTCACCGGCTTCTCCGGAAAATACAGGAGGAGCCGCGGCCCAAGTTCACGCGAAGCGGGGAGCGGCGAAAGGGCAGCTTCGCCGGCTCCCTCCCCATCCACGTCAGCGCCATCCAAAAATGCCCCACAAGCCGCCCCGTTATCCATAAAGGAATCCGGATAAGAAAAACAAGTGAGCAAGTCGTTTCAAAGCTTTCAACCGAGACGCCTAACGCCACCATCCAACCAAGTCCATATCAGCCAAAAAAAGGATTAGAAAAACGGAGGCGTTGCGCCAAGCTACGGGGACGGAAGATTGCCCAGCTAGCTAGGTCCTCCACCTTCTCACGTTTTCTAGCGTCTCACGGCTCTCCCTGCCACATTCTTCCTTCGCCTTCACGGCGTACTACCAGGGCGCGAAGAAACAGCGCTCGGTGAAAGAAAACGATGGCGTGAAAGCGACCTCTTCCACATGGAACATATGAATATATGATTTCCACTCAGGAGATGTATGGTGAGCTCCATCCAACATATGGATATGCACAAATGAAGTCTAGAAATATGCCCCAATAATGCTCTTCCCGTTGTCAAATATACACGAGTGCAGCAGTTTTGAGTCAAACGAAGGAACATAATTTTTTTTTGAACAAGTGATATGCAAGATTTTTTCCGTGCATGAGTTTCAGTGAACCTTCACAAGTCGTTTACGATTATGATTGTAATGAATAAAAGCATTGTGCTATAGTCAATTTCTTCCGTGTTAGAATAGCAATCAATGACACTAATAAAAATGTCATATCGTTTAAGTATCAGTGCAAGTTATATATCCAAGCATGCCACGAACATATAACTCTAACAGTAGCCTCTTCTGTCTGGTAAAAAATAAATATAAAAGAATATTGATACATTTGACAATATTTTAGTTTAACCTTTGATTGCAGGGAATTACTATTCTAGTCATTTGAATACGTCTACAACACTTTCAATAGTCCAACCAAAATACTTCAAGAGATATTCATGGCCAAAACTGACACATGCTTTTTTTTTGCGAGGAAAAACTGACACATACTACATGTGACCAACAGCAATACATATTTATGAATAAAATGAACTACAAATCCGACGTAATTCATGATTATGTTCTTCCTCTAAGCCCTTTTTTTCAGCTTTACATTCTACAGCCCATTTTTTTCACTGTGGATTAGAATACGAGATTCTGAAAAGAGTGTCTAAAAGTTGAGGGTTGTAAATTCTGACCAAAACTACTCTCATCAGACTTAATGGACTATGGAATCCGATGGCCTAGATTATAATTCATAGCCCATAATGTGGGTCTTTTATTTCAGTTTATAGATTGTAAACACTCTAATCCAAAATCCAATGCTAAAAGCGGCTTTAAAGAGCGTTCCGAGAGATGAGCTAAGAATCAACATATATTATTTTACACGAGAAAAGTGGACACGAAAAAAGTGGACAAGAGTATGTCACTAAGCCTTAAATTTTTTAAAAATCAACATATAGTTCTTAGCAGAAATGAGTCATAATCGCATACGCAACAGGCTTCGCAAAAGTTGTCCCTAGCCACTGGACACGCTCTACCAAGCCACTAGAAACAAATTGCGATGGAATGCCATGGCGCATTGGCGCCTGAGAACAGGGGCGGAGCTACCATGGTTCATGAGTGTTCACTTGAACACCCATGAATTTTTGCACATTTACATCAATTCTTAGCTATACTACATATATTCACTCAAAATTAAAGAGAAACCAAAGATAATTGAGTGTGTATATCATTTTCTAGCCTAGAAAAATCTGTTTAGAAATTTGGGCAAGACATCATTGACAAATTTCCCGTATTTTGGAGTTGTATTGATGACTTTGAACACCCATATTCAAAATTCTACCTCCTCCACTGCCTGAGAACTGAAATTTTGGAACCAAATTCAAGTGACTTAACACTCTTTCTCGATACTTAAAAAGAGAAAAAAAAATGCTCTTGAAGCAAAAACGAATGTAACCACCTGCGTCCCTGACTCCCGCTCCATCCAACTTGGCCCGCCGCCCATCCGCATATTCGCCCGTATTTTTTCACGATGCGCGCCTCAGCGGATCCGACCAATGCGATGTCGCCGCGTGTCCCCGGTCCGCTCTCGTAGCCCCGCGTCGCCGCCCCTGCTATATACGCCCTTCGCCCGCGCGGCCGCACGAGCTCGTCGAGCAACCCGCCGCCGCTTCCAGCCGTTCCCGTCGCCGCCCGCTTCCTTCTTCGAAGGTTCGTTCTTTCCCCCACGGCGCCTCCTCTTCGCTCATGTTCGCGTCTCCCGATGCGGCGCCTGGCTCGTACGCGTTTCCTTTCTGTGCTATCCTGGTTCCGATTTCGTTGTGTGTTATAGTGCTGCGGGTTCGCCGATCTGAATTTGCTCGCTCGTGTATTGCGTGTTAGTTTCTTGGGCGCTTTGTTTGGGCGCGAGATTCGTCGAAGTGTCTGGATCTGTTGGAAATTGCTTTTCTTTGGATCTCTGGCGCTCCGGTGGTCATGGTGAGTGTGGTTAGGAGGATTTTGCTCACGATGGTGCAATTCCACTCCAGAGTGGCCGTGCGATTGGCGTTTGCGCGTCTGCGATAAGGATTTGTTTAGGCAGTCTGTTCTTGTTACTTGGGTCAATTTGGTTGGGACCTTCGGAGGATTGGTGGATGCTGCTAGGCGGTAAATTTTGAGCTATCTATTCTCGGACATGCTTGGGAAAAAAAGTGTAGTTGGATTGGGAACGACAATTTTGGTGGGCCTTGGCTTCGAATGGTCGTTTTCCGGAACTGACTTGGGATGGATGAGTTCGGGGAAAATCTTTTGCCCAATTGAGCTTTGACCTTTTCAGCTGAGCCTTCTATTAGTTATTTAGGGTGCTAGATTTGGAATGCTTTTGTTTTGTGAAGCCGACACCCACCAATCTTCTATGTTATATAGCAATTAACTTTTCAGGAACATCCTGCACAATTTTCAGTTTTCGATAAATGTGACATAGTGTATCGCCAGTTTTACTACAAATGATTTGACATATTGAGGGGTTTGCAAGGTCCTTTTTCAGCACATTAGTCATAGAACAGCTGACCTCATTAGTTTTAGTTGTTGAGAAAAAAAATCCTACAATGCATTATCCTATACAGAGTATCATTCCTTGTTGCTTCGTAGTTTTGCTACTTCATCCATAGTAGTAAGATAAGAAAATTGATATATGTGAAATCTTGTGACAGCCTGATCATACGAGGATTGTTTGTACTGCCTTGTGCTCAATTGCTCGTTTAAGCATAGCTTGTTTAAACAGTACTATACCAAAACATATTTGCTCTAGGAAATTAATTTATCCTGACTGGTTCGCACCACAAATACTTACCATCTTGTTACTTTCTGGTGTACTTTCATGATTCGTATGTTTTGTTTTGAATGATGTGACCAACTTCGGGCATAGGCATTATGTAAAAACTATACAACACAGAAAATTCGTTTTTATTTTCACTTTTTATAATATTCATCAAGGGAATTGTGCTTTCAATGAAGCTAACTATAGTTTTATTCTGCATGCAGCCCACAGACAAGTTGATCTCATGAGTTCAGGAAGAACAGTGGCATCCAAAGTTTCCTGTTCAGCGGGAAACAACGGCAGCTTCCCACCCTGCCTCCTTCCAGGATTCCTGGGGTTCCCCGTTGTCTTCGTAAACTTCCACTTGTTCAAGGCCATTGTTCGCAGAGGAATCTGTGGAGGCAGCCTCCCTTAGGCAGCTGCCCCATACAACATTATCCTGGTTAATCTGGGAATTGTTTGTGGGAAGCTGCCCGAAGCTGACATTGGGCTCGAAGACTTCCGTGGCATTACATCTGTAAACTGCTGAATCCAGGGCCCTTGAAGATGGTTTCCTCTGAGATAACCTCTGTTACAGCTGCTCGTGCACAAGGTCCCAAGCTCTTCAGAGGGAAGATAATTCTGCCAGGGGGGCCTCCAGATGTAGTCCCATCTGAAAACGTTGAATTCGATTTTTCTGATGTCTTTGGACCTACTGCAGTCCAGACTCCCACAGAAGTGAGTATTCTCACTCTGGACAGCCCAGCACCTGTGACCGAGTCCAATGATGAGATTTACGATGACCCTGTGGTCATTGTCAAGCGATCTCATTCTCTTGTCGGTCCATCATCTCTTGTCAGCCAGTCTTTGCCACTTAGCAAGCTTACACTGCGCGAGACAGATAGCTCATTGGACCTTTCAGAGTGCTCTTCCAAAGAAAAGCAAATTAACCAAGGACCGCTTAGTGATGAGGAGCTTGATGATGTAAAAAAGGAGGATGAGGGTGTTGGACTCGATGACTTCGAAATCTTGAAGCTTGTTGGCCAAGGGGCATTTGGCAAAGTCTATCAGGTGAGAAAGGAAGGTACTTCAGAAATATATGCAATGAAAGTCATGAGGAAGGATAAGATTTTGGAGAAGAATCATGCTGAGTACATGAAAGCTGAGAGAGATATACTGACAAAAGTTGACCATCCCTTTGTAGTACAGCTGAGATACTCCTTTCAGGTAGGCAGTTGCCATTTATGTGCTATTCTTTCTAGCCATGCTTCAGGGTATCCTGTTGCCAATATTTAACATTGCACTCTATTGGCAGACAAAGTACCGACTTTACCTTGTCCTGGACTTCATAAATGGGGGCCATCTCTTCTTCCAGCTTTATCAACAGGGTTTGTTTAGGTAATTTAATTTTATTGTACTGCTTCTGCCTACCATGTTATACTTGCTTTTAATTGCTATCTTTTATCTGGCAGGGAGGAGCTAGCACGCATCTATACCGCTGAAATTGTTTCTGCCGTAGCCCACCTCCATGCAAATGGTATTATGCATAGAGATTTGAAGCCTGAGAACATCTTATTGGATGCTGATGGCCATGTAAGGACTGAAACTTCCACTTGTTCAAGGCCATTGTTCGCAGAGGAATCTGTGGAGGCAGCCTCCCTTAGGCAGCTGCCCCATACAACATTATCCTGGTTAATCTGGGAATTGTTTGTGGGAAGCTGCCCGAAGCTGACATTGGGCTCGAAGACTTCCGTGGCATTACATCTGTAAACTGCTGAATCCAGGGCCCTTGAAGATGGTTTCCTCTGAGATAACCTCTGTTACAGCTGCTCGTGCACAAGGTCCCAAGCTCTTCAGAGGGAAGATAATTCTGCCAGGGGGGCCTCCAGATGTAGTCCCATCTGAAAACGTTGAATTCGATTTTTCTGATGTCTTTGGACCTACTGCAGTCCAGACTCCCACAGAAGTGAGTATTCTCACTCTGGACAGCCCAGCACCTGTGACCGAGTCCAATGATGAGATTTACGATGACCCTGTGGTCATTGTCAAGCGATCTCATTCTCTTGTCGGTCCATCATCTCTTGTCAGCCAGTCTTTGCCACTTAGCAAGCTTACACTGCGCGAGACAGATAGCTCATTGGACCTTTCAGAGTGCTCTTCCAAAGAAAAGCAAATTAACCAAGGACCGCTTAGTGATGAGGAGCTTGATGATGTAAAAAAGGAGGATGAGGGTGTTGGACTCGATGACTTCGAAATCTTGAAGCTTGTTGGCCAAGGGGCATTTGGCAAAGTCTATCAGGTGAGAAAGGAAGGTACTTCAGAAATATATGCAATGAAAGTCATGAGGAAGGATAAGATTTTGGAGAAGAATCATGCTGAGTACATGAAAGCTGAGAGAGATATACTGACAAAAGTTGACCATCCCTTTGTAGTACAGCTGAGGTACTCCTTTCAGGTAGGCAATTGCCATTTATGTGCTATTCTTTGTAGCCATGTTTGCATGAAACACTTCAGGGGTGTCCTGTTGCCAATATTTAACATTGCACTCTATTGGCAGACAAAGTACCGACTTTACCTTGTCCTGGACTTCATAAATGGGGGCCATCTCTTCTTCCAGCTTTATCAACAGGGTTTGTTTAGGTAATTTAATTTTATTGTACTGCTTCTGCCTACCATGTTATACTTGCTTTTAATTGCTATCTTTTATCTGGCAGGGAGGAGCTAGCACGCATCTATACCGCTGAAATTGTTTCTGCCGTAGCCCACCTCCATGCAAATGGTATTATGCATAGAGATTTGAAGCCTGAGAACATCTTATTGGATGCTGATGGCCATGTAAGGACTGCTTAAATATGCTCTTCCCCTCCTATATTATCTTCTGCTCTTTTATGTACGGAGTATAATGTTGATTCTTTTCTGGGGGTATTTCTATGATATCTAGGCCATGCTGACTGACTTTGGCGTGGCAAAGGAATTTGATGAAAATACAAGATCAAACTCAATGTGTGGAACTGTTGAGTACATGGCCCCAGAAATTGTTCAGGGCCGAGGTCATGATAAAGCTGCAGACTGGTGGAGTGTGGGAATACTTCTTTTTGAAATGCTTACGGGCAAGGTGAGTCGTTTGTGCTTGAGCAGGAAGCTTCTAGCTTGAAGTGTTTGCTTGTTGGACGTTCGATTTCTCTTTTATCTGTTCTGATTATTCTCTTGCAATATATGGCAGCCCCCATTCGTTGGTGGGAACAGAGACAAAGTTCAGCAGAAGATAGTGAAGGATAAGATAAAGATGCCAACGTTCTTGTCTAGTGAAGTTCATTCTCTGTTGAAGGGCGTAAGTTGCTGCTATTCTTACCTTGATCCCATGTTTTTTTGTTCAGCTAGCTTGATTTCTGTGTTCAAAGTTAACTGTTTTGAGCTTCAGGCAAAAGTGCCCAATCTAGTAACATAAATTAGCTGAAGTTCAGTGTCTGTGGCACCCCATAGTTAGTTGCTGCCTTGTTAGTTGAACTTAAATTCAGACATCCTTAGAGTTCTCATCTCGTTGAAGGGGTTTATCAAGAAAGATTCATCTTCTCAACCCTGTAACTATTTCAAACTTCTCAACCATGTATTCTTCTTTTCAGTTGCTACACAAAGAAGCTGGCAGGAGGCTGGGAAGTGGACCAGGAGGCAGCGACGAAATAAAGAACCACAAGTGGTTCAAATCAATAAACTGGAAAAGGCTAGAGGCCCGGCAGATCCAACCAAGCTTCCGCCCGAATGTTGCTGGCAAGACTTGCATCGCAAACTTCGACGAGTGCTGGACGAGCATGCCTGTGCTGGACTCCCCAGTGGCCAGCCCTGTCGCTGCCGACAGCAACTTCGTGGGGTTCAGTTATGTGAGGCCGGCACCGTTCTTTCAAAAGCCAAGCCCTCTAGGCTGAGTCGCTTCTTCAGAGACTGGAGACATCCACCCGGAGTTCGAATACAATTATCTTTGTTCCATTTGCCTCTTCGGTAGTCATGTTTGTCTGGAGACGCCTCCATGTTTGTTCATGACTGTAAAACTGTGTAAACTTACTGTTGTGTTGTACTAGGTTTATTTATTAGTAGGCCGGGGAGAACAGCTGGGAATGACTAATGTGAATGTGTACGCTTGCCTAAAGTCTCTGATTCAAGTGTCGCTGCATCAATTCCTGGTTCATCGGTGTTTCTTTTCTTCGCGTAATTGTTCTTAAAATGTGCAGCGACATACTCCTACTGAATCACTGAAACAAGAAGATAGATTTTACGATGGCAGATCGAGTAGCAATGTTGCACGTGCGAGGGACGTGAAAGATGCACTGAGGCCTCAACATTTTAACAATTCCATATGCATTTCACTCCGCGGCAAGGGGCCAGTGCTTTGAGTGTGGCTGCCGACGCGCCGTTCGCCTGCCTCATGTCATGCCGGTTGCCAACGTTACTCCGTTCTTGTCAGTCTCCAGCATTGCCCACGCGACAGAGTTAGTACGCAAGAACGAGGAAGGCGATCGAACTGTAATTGGAACAGTCCCAAAGGCAACAGTGTTCTCACCATGTCAGCTGCTGGCTGATTCAAAGAGTCTTACATGATCGATACACGATGTGAGCGAAAAGGCCACAAACTCGTCGCTCAAAATGCGAGCAACTCAACCTGTTCCCCATCCGGTCCCAAGCACGCAACTCATATACATGGCAATAGTAGTTACAAAAAAGAGGGCATCGGTTTTTGCTGTTGGCGCACACGCGCGATCCTGATCGGGAACCAGCCGCTGCCATGTCGCGCGTTTCATCGGAAGCGTTCGCCTCCTACCTGCCGCGGAGGAGCGCCTTCTCGGCGGTGTCCATCTCCTCGAGGATGCGGGCGCGGCGCTTGGCCC